>JASPKZ010008348.1:1750000-1931927 GCA_030220185.1 Diploptera punctata
GATTCTCAGTAAGTAAAATGTCCCCTGGCCGCGTTACGGGTGCTTCGCAGAATGGCTGAAAGTGTCTAGTTTTCTGTTGCTGTGTTGCCATATGAATTTTTAAAACACAAATCTGGCAATACTTTGACTAGTGATCAAAAGACAGTTATTTTAAATGTATTTCACAAGCTCAGTGAAAAATCTCACCAGCTTTCTTGTAATCTATCCCATTCAATGAAAACTTGTCTTATATACTTCACACATGCTCCCTGTCAATGTGACAGTAATTGTTTCAAGAATGGCGGGAGGACATAATTGGCTTTTTTATGCTAGGACCACTCTAAGAGCGGATAAGGTGTAGTTCAAAGTTTCATATTTAACGTAAGATATTTGAGACATTCAAAACGAATAATTTAGCCCGGAAGAAGCTGCTGATTGGTCGACACGAACATTTCCCATAATTCCCTGGTGCCCTCATATCCAATATAAACATGAATGTTAAGGTACAAAAAAGTGTGTTTTATTTTACTACAACGAAGTCATCAAAACTGAATATTGAAGCCGCAGCGCATTTCAGAATGTTAAATATTTGCCACGGATAATTACTATTTTTCTAACACAAATAATTTTCCCCACAAATGAATATTTGTTTAATAGGATGACGTTGACATACTTCAGCAATTTTGCATTTACCAAATTTGTTTGTAGTATATTAATTCAAACCCGTAATGTTGCATGCATACAGACTCCTCTGGTGGCACATTGAGGTGTTTAACAAATATTTAATTCGATAATTTTAGTGACATTTCAATTGTAATCATTATGAGTATTGCTTTCATAGCTATCAGTTAGTGCTGCAATATCAATAAAATTTGATTAGTTTCTGTGCGGCAAATCATAAAAGTTAAATTCTTGCCGATTCGAAAATTGCTCAAGTAACTCTCAGGTTACGAGAAAAAGTATAAACGTTCTCTTGTATACATCTTCCGAGCTAAGTTATAATTTTAAAGTAAACAAATTGCATGTATGGACTGCGTTTTCATTGGTCAAATAAAGATTTTACCCATTTGCTTATAAGAAAATGTAGTCCCCTGTCTAACACTCTAAATAAATAAATAAATAAATATATATATGTTATGTAGCACTTGTCTATGTTAGTTATACGGGACAATCTTAAAATATATCACTTAATTGTCTTAATAGATAAAAAAACAAGCATTTCATTGTTTCATTCTTACGCATGCGCAAGGCAGAATACATTGGAATTTCAATTGTTTCGTAATGGCTACTTCCCCTATACAAGTTTTAAAGCATCAAGAAACAAATTATTTTCAAACAGTTGAGTGAAAAATGCCCTAAGTAGCCATTGAGGATGTATGAAAATAATAGTAATATCAGCATGGAGCTGAAATTGTAAATATCGACATAATGGAAAAAAGTAAACATCTGATTAGGTAGGCCCATATCCCTATATTTTTCATAAATAGATAAGAAATGGAGGAAGTTCCTAATTGTTGGTACTATCTTTCATTGTATCCAGTCTCATTTCCCTTAAGATACTATGTTGTCTAATAACAATGTTTCTTTCGATGACAGTTCCATACACAATTCTGTCATATGGTGGGTAAAATAGCACCACGGTTCTCTCGATAGACAGGGTCGGCGGAGTACACCTTATGCAAGTTTGTTTACAGTAAAACTGGAACTTAGCTTCGATACAGTATAAGACAACTTGTTAACAAATAGCCAATATAAAAATATGTCAGCTGCCAAAAATTATTCAATAAATTACAATGAATGAAAATAATACATTCGTAGGTACATTTTAAGCAATTTTTATAAACAAATAAAAACTGAAAAGTGCCACAACATATTCAACTTTCCCTTCTATAATCTTAGTTTATTAAGCATAAATTATTAACTTTATCGTATAATTTAATATCTCACCTGATGTACGAAGTATGCTATCTAAATTATGTTAAAGTTAGGCCTACTATTATTTATGTCACTCAACTCTACTTGGTCTAATAAGTACCACAATTTCATTTAATATTTCAAATATGCATCGGCGCAAAATATAAAATACAGTAGTTAAAATTTATGTAAAGAGATTATTAATTTAGGGCTGCATAACGATAAACTTTGGAGTCTTGATAGGCGTTTGCGGGAGTATGGTACATTGAAAGTAAATAGAGTAGACGCCGGTGGAAGACGTACGCGCCGCACTGCAGAGTTGCAAGAAAATGTTCTTCATAGAGCGAAAGAGGATTCTTATATTCGTGTTATCGCACTTGTTGTAATGGGCACGAACCATCAGTGTGTATGGGAAGTACTGCACGAAGACCAGTTCTTTCCCTTTCATCTGCAAAAAGTACAAGCCCTACAGCCAGTGGACTTCGCTTAACGGGTACATTTTGTAATTGGGCTTTGCTGCATCCACCGCATTTCTTTTCCTCAGTGTTATTCACTGATAAGGCAATATTTAATAGGGGTGGACTGGTTCTGAAACTCAAACAACAGTCACGTGTGGGATTATTAAAATCCTCTTGCCATCTTCGAGAAGGGACGCAAGCAGAGATTTTCAGTGAACGTGTGGATAGGCGTAATTTCTGACCACATAACTGACCCCTACCTTCTTCCGTAAAGATTAAATTGTGTAATTTATAAGACCTTTTTAGAAAAAGTCGTACCAAGATTGCTAGAAGAAGTTTTTCTTCACATCAGTCTGAACATGTGGTTTCAGCACGATGGAGCTCCTCCCCATTTATGCCGGAATTTTCTTCGATGAAGTGTATCCTGGCCGTTAGATAGGAAGAGGTAGTCGAACTGTAGTCTGGCCACTTCGCTCTCCAGATTTCAGTCCACTTGATTACACTGAGTAACAAAAAAAAAAACTTTTTTTTTTTGTCTCAGAAAGAAAAATGTGTGATTCTGATAGTAATTGTTTTCCTGAATTAAAAAATGATATCGGTTTTTCTCCATCACGCAAGGTTTCCAAGAGACTGGATTTTTTTAAATTTCAAACACGTTCATATTTTCTACAATCGTAACTACACAATATTCGAACATTCGGACTCGCCTAGCAAGTAAGAAATGACGATTTTGTGCTATACTTCGCCTGCGGAGCATCCCTCTTGATGGTCCAACAATAATCGGCCAGCATATTTGGATTCCATTTGCCTTGATATCTCTTTTCCATAGCTGAAATCTCCTGATGAAAGTGTTCCCCGTGCTCATCGCTCACTGCGCCAAGATTTTCCGGGAAGAAATCTAGGTTTATTAAAAAAAATAATTATTTAAATCCATTATTTGAAATTTAAATAAAAAACTGTGTGTGATGGAGAAATTCCGAATAAATATTTGAAAACACGATAAAAAACTGCATTAAGTACAACTATTGGTACTCATGAGACAAAAATCACGTTGGCCAATGTTATTTTTGGTGGGACACCTGAAAACACTGGTGTATGCGACCACTGTTGATACAGATGAACTGTTAGTTGCACTCATAATCGCAGCATGTAAATGTGATCCGCGAGACACATGGTATCTTGAACGCGGTACGAGAATCCTTTCGTCGTCGATGTCGCCTATGCTGTGAGAATGGAGGTCGCCAATTTGAACAATTTCTATAACGAGACTGCAGGCACTTTACTTTTTTTCAGGCTTCCTCAAGTACATTGTTTCTTATTTCCCAATAACATAATGTATGACATGTATACATACATTATACCTCTCCATGTTATTATTCTTGTGATCGCTTCACTAATTTATCTAAATACATAAGTACTGTACATTATATTTGCGAAACTTATTGCACTCTACAATATGTGCATATTATTACAACCTTGCAAAGAATTGACCATACAATACATACGTAGATAGTTCGGCCACTCTGTACCTTCCAATACCGTATGCTGTAAAAAAACGAATAAACAATTAAACCGGAAATAAATCTGTGTATGTAACTGACTGGCAGTATGTACAAAATAATGGAAGCAAGAAGAAAAATATGTACGCAAATGTAAGATTGATGCATCAATCTTACAGATTGTGTCGGTAGTAAGACTGCTATAACCACTGAGCTATAGGCGCATACTTATTGCCAGATACAGCCTCTTGCACCATGGATATTTTCCATAAACACCGTCTTGCAGTTAAAAACGGCAGAACTGTTTCGAACTTTTTATTGATAACACTTAAGCTCGTCAATAGGCACTAAACTAAAAGAAAAAGAAAATAGGTTGACAAAGAGAGGAGAAAAATATACTTAACTGTTATTTGTATAATGGTTTAAACGGGTGCTTTGGCGCTGGATTTTCATGTCTTGCAGTTAAAAACGGCAATTTTTGGATGTAGCCTTTGTACATCACATTCATCTGTTCAAGAAATTTAACTCTCGCGCCATGGAGATTTTCCATAAACACTGCCTTGCAGTTAAAAACGACAGGAATAACTGTTTCCAAAATGTTCTGATAACATTAAATCTCGTCAAAAGCTACTAAACAAAAAAATGACAAACAGGAGAAAATGGTACTTAATTGTTTGGTCTTAGCCTACTTATATAGGAAAGGAAAATCGATTAGACGCTGTAAATTGAAAATAAACTGTCTTAACCTCTATGTAAATTGTAACTTATTTTACCCAAGCAGCGAAATGAAACGTTAGTAAATAATACAGGGTGATTTAGAATAAGTATTACATACTTCTGGGGGCTGTAGAGGGGACTTAGTAGATAAAGTTTTGATACGGAATCCATCTGCGGAAACGTACAATTTCGATGTAAAATAAGTTTGAAGATCGAAACACGGTGGGCTGATATCGTGTCTCTTGTGTTTCAGAATAAGTAGCACAGATTGCTAGGAGTTGTACTACGGCTGTCGAGTCGGAGGAAGATCTTGCACGAATTCAGCGGCAGCAGAAATTTTATTGTGCACATACTAGGTTTTGTGCGGCGTGTGTATGAAAATATGCGTCGCAGGTACACTTTGTGCAACAAACAACAGGGTCGTCACGTGGAACCGCACTTGTAATACAACTCCTAGAATTCTGTAATACTTATTCTGAAACATAAGACACACGATATAATCCCATTGTGTCTCGATCTTCAAACTTATTTTACATCGAAATAGGTTCCTTATCAAACTTTTATCTACTAAGTCCCCTCTTTTATCCATAGAAGTCTGTAATACTTATTCTGAAAGAGCCTGTATATATAATACATGACTAGCGGATCCCTTCTAGTGCAGGACGAACTGACTGTTGAAACGATTGTATGGACGAGGGACGGTAGCAATAGACGTGACAGGGTGTAGTTAGCTGCTGCAAAAATTATATAATACAGCAGACAATTACAATCGTACAATAAACTAACTAAAACACTATGCAGTATTGTCGATGCTATTAAACACAGAGAAACAATGCTCACTTTACAAATGTAAAGCCTTTGTAATAATTGTTGGCGCACAAGTAATTTTCCCAAGTCCCAGAACGAAGCCACTGCGCATGACCAGAGGTCAGTTCTTTGGTTCACAAATATACAACTATTTGAAAACTAAAATCCGTTCTATTTCGTTGTATGTCCTGCAATGGAAAATAATTTCGCGTACATAGGTAGTGCGGTAAATGCTGTAAATAAAACAAAACAAATTAATTAATTAATTAATTGAGATAAGGACGAGAGAGAGAAAAAAAGCATGATTGCAGGATCGAACACGCGACCTCCTGCATGGGAAATATAAGCTCCCTCCACGAGACCACAACTGTTCCCTGCTAGAAACTGTCTGTATGAAGCGATGCAATACTCCAGGACTTACTTGTATAATGAAATTATATATTAACTTATCTTAATTTAAATCAATCAGACGCATTTTACATTATTAGTGGAAATAAACACTTTTGTTATACCTTGTGTTTTTTGAACAAAGTAACGAGATTTTACAATCGTTATTCATTATATATATATATATATATATATATATATATGTGTGTGTGTGTGTGTGTGTGTGAGCTGTTTCTTTAATTAATTAATTTCCCTGTATATACACATTTATTTATATAACGTAGCCTGGTAACGTGTAGACATTATAAAAAATAACGACGTTATTAAAAAAATCCTGACCAGGGTCGAAACTGGACCTGCGTCGTCACTGGACCTGCGTTGTCACAAGAATGTAATCTTACCGACTGCTCTACTGAAGCGAACAATACAAATACTGCATCAGAAGTTAGCGCTAATTTACTATTGATTGGTTTAAGAGACCATTACTTGCTTAAAGTCATCAGATAACTCTCTTGACTTACAAATTCATTTAATACATTTATTTGTTGAAATTCTTTCAATAACGATCGGTATAAATTTATGATTGGCCCCTTATGCCGCCGGATTTAACCTCAAAGGAGACAGCACAGGTAACAACTTACTAGTGTGAATCGCTCTTCAAAACTTTTAACTTTTCACCACCAAGAGTTGCGCCATCATTTTTTTCAAAGGCTGTACAATACCTGTAATATGTGTATCAGAGCTTAAATGAATGTTAGTCCCTGAGTAAACTCCATAAACACTACCTTGCAGTAAAAAACGGCAGAACTAACTGTTTCCATTTTTATTAATAACACTAAACCTCATTAATACCTACTAAACAAAAGAGAAAAAAGAAAATCGGTTGACAAACAGGAGAAAATGGTACTTAACTGTTTTTCGTAGCCTATTTATATATTCATCCATAGTAATTCTGCCCGAGGGCAGGTCTTTCACTGCAGTCATAGCATTTCCATGCTATGCTTGCAGCTTTACTAGGGAATTGTAGGTGTGTAGCTTCCCATTGCTTTCCACACCGGTGAAGGATGATGATAATGATAAGGATGATGATGACCATATGATTTCGGGGACCGTTTGGGCCTTTAAGTTTTCCTGACATTTGTCTTACAGGTGAGGAAAAACCCCGATAGAAACCTCACCCAGAAACTTGCCCCGACCGTGCCCTATGCGTGACAAGGCAGCACGCTACTTCGAGACCACAGCGGTGGACTATTTACGTATAGATAACGAAAATAAATAGACACTGTAAATTGTAAATAAACTGTCTTAACTTCCATGTAAATTGTAAATTATATTTTACTGAGACAGCGAAATGAAATATTATTAAATAATATAATATGAATACAATAGCGCGGTCCTGCAGGGAAATACGTAGTAACCATATCAATTAAGTGGTTCAGTGAACGTAATCCATGTTTGTAGGGCTAATCCCTCGCCTGCGCATTCACTTGACTCTGCGATCTCTGCCTTTTTAATCCCGTCTCACCCTCTCCCTCAGATAAATTACGGTAGTTTCATTTGACCCAAAATCTAGATCTCATGGTCTCTCAGTTTGAACTTTAATCACCTTTAATGTAGTAATAAATATTGTGACTGTCTGTTTGCCTGTATATACGTGTCATCAATCTCCTAGTGGGCAAAAATGTTCCGTTGCGGGAGTTACTTAATCCTTAAATGCATGAAGTGTCTTATAACATACGCCATATTACTTAGTTTAATTCATTTAATATTAAAAGCAATAGAAAAATGAACGAGTAAAATTACTTAAATATTTTCACTATGTAACTAATACTGTATACTTACTGTTATTGTTGATGTGCATCGTAATTTGACATTCCCGTATACAATCAATGTCTAATAATACAATAAAATTAAATACAATTAATATTAAACTAATGGAAGAATGTCTATAGAAAGGATCAACAGCTCGAATCTATTATACGTAAAAAGAAAAGAAAAAATACAAAGAAAGTAATAAACTATAATGAATTAATCTATCGTTCATTATACAAGGCTTTAGGTAAATATATAGACGAATCTTAAAACCTTCTTTATTAAATAATGAAAAAGCTAATTATTAATTATCAAAATGTAACATTAATTATTTGTTTCTGTTAATAATTTTATTTGCAATTTGTTTTTTTTGAAAAAATGGTAAAGTTTGGCAGTCTCTGACATAGGGTGGAAGGGAATTCCATGTTGTAGCAAGAGAAACTGTAAAATATTTCGAGTAATAGGTAGTATGATGAGGATAGATATAAAGGACAATGTGCTTAAAGGATCAGGTATCTAATATATGTATATCAGAGAGTCTAGTGAAGCGGTGTGATAAATAATAAGGTAATGACGTGTGTAATACTTAATACAGAAGGCATAGGGAATGGTTGGTTTTACGATCCTGTTCTAGGGATGGTATAACATGATCAAATCTGCTTATACCACAAATAAAACGTATGCAAGAATTATGAACACGTTGAAGTCTTTGGGTAAGAACAGTATTTAGGTCAGTAAAAATAGTATCACAATAATGAAAATGGGGCATTGCAAGTGTTTCTACTAACATTTTCCTTAGAGCAAACAGTAAACAATTTCTTATACGATTTAATTAGTGTATTATTGAGAAGATAGTTTATATTTGATTAGAGAGAATTCATTGATAAATCACGAAGTACATGATGTGGGCAATATTAAAAATAATAACGGAAAATATATATAATGAAAGAGTGGATATAGATAGCCATAGCCTCTCCCTGTGTGCGTGTAAGTTAACGGATGGAACCCACACTCAGAATATTCTATAGTGTTCTGCCCTAGGGCAGGTATTTCACTGCAAATCATAGCATTCTCATGCTATGCTTTGTAGCTTTAATAGGAAATTATAGGTGTAGTAGCTTTCCGTTGCTTTTCACATCGGTGAAGGATAATAATGAAGATGATGATGGCCAGATGATGTTCGGGGATTTTTCGGGCCTTAAAACACGATTATCTGGCATTTGTCTTGCAGGTGAGAAAAAAAACCGGAAATAAATCCTCACCCAGGAAGCTTCTCCCGACTGGGAATCGAACCCGGGTCCGCTGTGTGACAAAGCAGCACGCTACCTCGAGACCACAGCAGTGGACTATTCAGGATATTTACAACCTGAAAATCATATCGACTTCGGCCCGTTTTCAACCCGTGAACCTAAGAACCAAGGGCGAGCTCGAAAATAACCACGTCACTAGGACATCGTGGAATTGCGACACAGACAACGTTTGACGTAGGCAGTACGAGGTCTCTGATTCTTCACGCCCACATTTTAAGAGCGACGCTAATTATCTAATTAGTGTAGGAATGAAGGTAAATTACATATTTGCAACTACCCATTGATGCAAAAACTGAAATTAAAACATTCTGCTTACAAATAATGTAAATATCCCATTCACACCTCATGAAGACATAGAGGCTCCTCTGGTGGGAATTCCTTGAACAAGCCAATTTACTTACGCTTGTTTTCGCACAGCCCCAATTCTGGAAACGAATACTATTATGTATTACAAGGACTCTTGTCGTCCCAACGTCTCTAAAAAAATATATAAAACTGAAAATATATAACTGTTATTCTCCCAGTTATATGGATGTGAAACACGGAGTGAAAACTACGAGTATTTGAGAATAAAGTTCTTAGGAAAGTTTTGAACTAAAGAGAGATGAACAGACAGGTGAATGGAGAAGACTTTCGTAACAGTGAGCTACATGGTCTTTATAGGAAACCACATATAATAAGAACACTTAACTCTCGTAGATTGCATTAGGCAGGACATGTGGCACGAATGGGGAATGAAAGAGGGGTTTGAAAGCTTCTTGTAGGAAAACCAGAAGGAAAACGTCCAGTTGGTAGATGATGAATGAGGTGGGAGAAATCATTAATCATGATTTGAGAGAAGTAGATTAAAAAGGGGATGATTTGAAAATGAATGAAAAAATCTGTAGTCTATGCCACCTACACAAATTAAAATAAAAACACCCAATTTATTGTTGCAGTATGTAAATAATTACCTGAGAGAAATATATATGTTGATTCCTCCCCCCAAAAAATTGAAAATGCTTCAAATGAAGTGAGAATTTGAAATCAAAATAACATAAAATCATCACATTTGAAATGTAACATACGTATTAGTCATTTCTCAGACAATGTAGGAATCTTATAAGTAATGCCACGAGTGATATCCAAATTATCGATAAATTCACGACTCACGAAGTGAGGAGTGAATTTATCTAGAAAATTTGGAAATCAAGAGTGGCATTTGTTAAGACTATTTAACGAATAAAATTAAGCTCTTTACTCACAAATCATTATTTAACTATAGTTATTTTAATAATTATATATATATATAATGTAAACGGCGATATTTGAAAACAAATGTGAAACGATTGGTACGCTATATTTGCTTCTTTTGTTCTCACTGCAACCAGATCATATTATTTGTTGCCAAAGGAACGCAATATTGTAAGAATGCACTCTAATGGAGAAAAATTAAACACGTCAAACTGTACATTAATTCATTTCTGATGTCGTATGATGTAAATATGACAACTATATTTATCTGGATTATTACCTGGGAAAAATACATTTAAGGAAGTGCAAACAGTGGTTCATTTTTTTGGTGGTATAATCAATTGCTACAAATGTTTTTATATTAACTCCTGCATGCGCTATGTGTTGACATTCATGCACTATATATAAAATTTGGTAGCAGTATCTCTTAAGGAGTCAGTCACTGCAAAATAATGCTATGACCTATTCAGAATGTTAAAAAAAGGAGATGCTTTCTTTATTATGATAAACTTTAGTTGGTATAAATTCTAGGAGAAACACGACTGTAATTGGTTGTAAATCGAAAATCATTGAAATACGATTGGTCATTGACTCCCATACTCCCATTTGGAGCAGGAGTTAAATAGTCATAAGTAATGCCACGAGTGATTTCCAAATTATCGATAAATTCACGACTCACGAAGTGGTGAGTGAATTTATCTAGAGAATTTGGAAATCAAGAGTGGCATTTGTTAGGACTATTTAACGAATAAAATTAAGCTGTTTACTTGCAAATCATTACTTAACTATAGTTATTTTAAACTATTTATATATTTAATGTAAACGGCGATGTTTGAAAACAAATGAGAAACGATTGGTACACTTCATTTGCTTCTTTTGTTCATCACTGTAACCAGCTCATAATATTATTTTTTGCCAAAAGATCGCAATGTTGTAAGAATGCACCCTAGAGGAGAAATTTATAACCAACGTTATATGTATTAATTAATTTCTGATGTCCTATGATGTAAATATGTCAATTATATTTTTCTGCGTCATTTCCTGGAAATAATTCGTTTAAGAAAGTACAAACAATGTTTTTTTTTTGTGGTATAATCGATTGTTACAAATGTATTCACGTAGACTTATTCGCCGAGTTTAGAATCAATGTGTGAGTGAATAATGTATCCTACTGTTTTAAATGTTCATGCCATCTCGGAGAAGGCCCTAAAAATTGAGGTAATCATTCATCCGGGGAGACCCTCCATGTCATAGTTGTGAAGACAATGTGTGTGATCCAGACCCAACAGGTTCTATCCTGTTAATGCCCTGTTGGCGTTGGGCATGTAAAAAGAGATGCTAAACTAAAGTAAAGAGAGATTATTATTAGAAGTAGTATTAGTAATAGTAGTAATATCATTGTAATTATCTTCATTATCATCATTCTTATTATCATTCCTATTATCTGTGATTATTATCGATATTATTATTATTATTATTATTATTATTATTATTATCATCATCATCATTTTAGAAGAATACAAACATGCATTGCAGTGCTTCTCTCTTTCAATTATTTCTTATAGCGTTGTGTAAATTATAATGGAAATGAAGAGATATTGAGGGACATTTTGAAGAAGGGGCAGATTTCAAATACCAAGGAAAAATAATTACAAATAGGAATGAGATGCACAAAGAAATTAAACATAGGCTCAAATCTGGAAACACATGCTATTATACATTGCAGGGGTTCTTGTCGTTCCAACTTCTTTAAAAAAAGTTAAACTGAAAAGTTATTAAATTGTTATTCTCCCAGTTATATTATAAGGGTTGTGAAAAATAGACTCTTACTTTAAGGAAGGAGAAAATATTATAAGCATTAGAGAATAACGTTATTAGGAAAATGTTTGGGTCCCGCGCCGTAGCCGAGCGGTTAAGGTAGGAAGCCTTGGCGCAGAGCTACGGGACTTGCGCTGGTTCGAGTCTCCATGGGGGAAGACCTTTTCTCATGATATTTCGGCCAGTATGGGAACGGTGCCCACCCAGCATCGTGAGACAATTGGGTAGCTACAATAAGTAGCGGCTCCAGGTTGAGGAACCAGCTATAACGGCTGGAGGACTCGACATGCTAACCACATGTCACCCCTACACTGGCTGTTGATCATCTACCTCTGTGATTGACACATGTGGATGTGAAGGGCCAGCAGCCGGCTGGTAAAAGGGCAACCGCTGAAAAGTGGAAAGACCCTCAATCGGAGGAAAATGTTTGGACCAAAGAGAGATGAACAAACTGGCGAATGGAAAATGCTATTTAACAGTGAATTATATGATACTCATAGGAAACGAGATGTAATATGAGCAGTTAAGTCTGAGATGGACAGGACATGTGGCGATAATGGGAAATTAAAGAGGTCCATGAAACCTCTTGTAGGAAAACCAGAGGGAAATCGCCCTATAGATAGGCCAAGAATGACGTGGGAGAATAACTTAACGATGATTTGAAGGAAGTATATTATACAGAGGATGACTGAAAACCATTAGCTGAGAATAGGGATGTATTGAGTGCTTACGTCCACGCGGCCATGAACCTAAGAATTTGATATTGTCAGTGAGTTAGTTAGATATGTTTTGTAAACAGTTTTCATATGTTCATTACACATAGTCTTCAAACTTTGTAAATATTGATTTGTATTATGTTTATTTACCTGAATTAAATTGGTTTTATTCTAAAATTTGGAGAAACAATATTTTCATTATCATTATTATGATTATGACTGTTATTATCATTATCATTATTATCATTATTATTATTATTATTATTATTATTATTATTATTATTATTATTATTCAAAAGTAAATTATATATGGTATAAGAAATTGAATTTGTATGGGCATATACGGCGAATGCAAGAAGAAATACTGCCCAGAAAAACATTGCAATGGTCTCCACCTGGTAGAAGAAACAAAGGAAGACCTCGAATCTCATGGATGCAATATATAAGAACTGGAATGAGAACAAGAAGACCAGAGGACATGGAGTGGACGGATAGAGATGAGTGGAGAAGGAAAATAGAACTTTAAGCACAAAAATATGTTTAAACTTTGAAAATCTGTATATAAATAAAATTATTATTATTATTATTATTATTGTTATTATTATTATTATTATTATTATTATTGGCATCATGACCATTAGCATTATTATTTTGATGCTTATTGTTGCGTCGGCTTTTGAAATTCGCGGGCGACGGCGAGAAACAGGTCTAGTATTTATGGTAAAAGATGATTCGTGAGCTAACGACTCACGAATCAATGGGTCCCGCTGGGAACTAGCAGTTGCATCTTTGAATCGCTTTTTAGAAGAATTGACCTCTCGAGACTTCCATTTGAGAGAAGTCGACACAGACGTTCAGATTGTTTGTCCCTTGCATATATGAAAAGCGAGTGTCTGACGACCATCCAATCATGAATTGCGGGTAAGTCTCAAAGGCCAGTCTTTTTTACCAAGGCAAGAGAAGGTTGTGATCTCCAAGCAAAAAGTGTTGTGAGTGAATAAGTCAGTGAATGTGATGAACTGAATTATAAAATAAGCTGCGAAAAAGAGACTCTTACAACAAAATATTACATGTGTGCATACAGTGAAGAATAGAGAAATAAGTAAAGGAGATGTGTAAACATTTGTGATATTAAATTAAAGAAACTCACCCTGTATTCCACGCAACCGCTCTCCGTGATATTATTACGTTACATTATCAATGGAGTAATGTATATACCCCGTACGTCCGTCGAGGGAAAAGGTGCTCTCTAGCGAGAGTTTCTTGACCATGCTCATTTGGTTAAGCTTATCGCCCTAGAGATATAAATGAGTGAAATGTGGTCAGCACATCCCCTCAATGAGAGATCTAGTAGGTAACTAAGGCACTACTTGGAAGGGAAATATAGTTAGTGCTGTTATTAATAAATACAAACAAGCCATCTTTATATATACAAATTAAGTCTGCGTGTTTGTGGTTTATAGACTTCTAAACTACTCAAAATATCTTAATCAAAATTTTTATAAACAAGTGTTCTGTTACAGCGAGCGTTCGCAATTTTGAATGTTTCAAAACGAAACTCGGTATGTGCTATTAAAAAAAACGGAGATACGTATTGTCCGAAATTCAGTGACATCCGGCTATTAGAAGTGGGGGTATACCTGAAATCCGAAATTAAAAACTGACTCCAGCAACAGTCATATTTGATTCATCGCAGGGTAACCTCTAATTGTACTTTTACTTATTCAACTAATAATAATAATAAGCATCCGGTATCATGGCAGCTGCCGCCGTCTTCCGGAAACCAAACGCCATTCCTCTCTATCCATCCATTGATCTTCCTCCATTCCTCTGATATCCATAGCTGCTTGTACCCCTTCTCTCCAAGTTTTCTTCGGTCTTCCTCTCTTCCTCCTTTCTATTGGGATCCATTCCATAACAATTTTTGGCAATCTTTGCTCTGGCATTCGTTTGACATGACCATACCACTGCAATTTTTTTTTTCTCTGATGTCTATGATGTCCGGCTCCTCTTGTACACCCATAATGCCCCTTATTTATTTATTTTGTATTCTATCCATTCTGTATTTTCCAGCTGATCTTCTTAAAACATCCATTTCTGTACTTAATATTCTTTTCATCTCCCTGGTAGGAATTTGCCAGACTTCAGCACCATATGTTAAAATGCTCTGAATTATGGTTTGATATATTTGTAATTTTCTATTTTTTGTAATATGTTTGCCCCACCAATCAGAGTTTAGAGCATTTATTGCTTGTTTTGTTTGTGCGATTCTATTTTTAATTTCCACTGTGTTATCGCCTGAATGGTCTAATTTTGTTCCTAAATAAGTGCATTCAATACTAGTTTTTAGTTCTTCTCCATTGTTGAAATTTATATTTTCCATTTCTTCTCCTATACACAGGTATTTAGTTTTCTCAATGTTTATATGAAGTCCCCATTTTTCATATTCTTCTTTTAGTTTTTTAGCCATATATTCTATGTCATCGTGGTCCTGTGCTATTAATACCTGGTCATCTGCAAAATTTAATGAATATACATGTGTATTTTGGATACGTATGCCCATTTTTTGACATTTTTTCCTCCAGTCTCTTAGTACTCTTTCGAGATAAATTTTAAATAGAGTTGGAGATAAACTACAACCTTGCCTTAAACCTTTTGTAATAGTAAATACCTTTGTTATATGATTTCCAACATTTATTTTCGAAATAGATTCTTTGTATAATGCTTTATAGCTTCTACTAATTTTTTGGTAATGTTGGAATCGTCTAATAATAATAATTATAATAATAATAATAATAATAATAATAATAATAATAATAATAATAATAATAATAATAATAATGATAATACTGATAATAATGATAATATTGATAATGTTGATAATATTGATAATAAAGATAATAAAGATAATAAAGATAATAATGATAATAATGTTAATAATGATAATATTGATAATAATGATAATAATAATGTAGGCTAAATTTAATTTATTATCGCGTAACAGCGCACCACTGGCATTAACTAGTATTATATGAATTTCTTAGTTCCCCATTAAGTATGTTTTTTAACATTAACAACGAAAACTCTTAGGGATTTTTGCAGTAACTTTTCTTTTGCACTTTGCAGTTAATGTTGTCAGGAATACTGTCTGTTGGTGACCTCAAACATAAGAAGGCTACGAAAACAAAGAGAGATATTACTTCTAAGAGTTCGCAATGGAGTTTATGTTATTTTGAGTCAACTGTACCATGAGGTTTGTATGATATGTTGTGTTCTTGCTGTTTATTGCTTTCTGTTATCCAACATATTTTCGTAAACCAATAAAATGTTACCACCGAAAAGAGAACATTTTATCCACTTGTCGGTAAATCAATACAGCCCGCCGCAAGTGAAATTGTTGGTACTTTGAAACAAGTGACAGATAATGAACTAGATATGACGTTATCACGCCCACTTATTTATTGTACTGTCAATTTTTGTCTTTAGAATCGAGCTGTTCTAACAAGGGAACTGTCAACAATTGCATGCCGAAATCTATCTTGAAATGTTTCCCAGAGAAACGTTATGTTATACCAAGAGGGTGTCCAAAAAATTAATGTCACTTCTAACTTCAAGGCACTAAAATCCACAACTAAATCTGAAATTTAAATTCGGTAATGTAATACAACTCATTGGATAAGCTTCACTACCTGCCGTCCCGCCTTACTGCACTCCGTTTTAATTGTGCAGGGAGTCCATGAGCTTCGCGCAGTGCGTTTGCCATTGCTGAATTTTTGCTTCGATTTTTGCTTCGATTTTTGTGCCTTGCAGTTAAAAAGGCAGATAATTGTTAACACTGTCTTGGTACACCACAATGCTTCTCTCAGAGAAATTTGAACGTAGGTTTGGGCATGCAATGATTTATAGTTTATTTGTTGGAAATATTATGTATAGCAAAGACATTTAAAGCATTTGATTATTGTAAAATATTTATCTTGTTATATACATGCGGTCATAGTCTGCTTAATCTATTCCCTTTCCTTTGCTGCACCATAGTCTGGTAAAAAAATCAGACCGCTCACTGTTTCCTTATTTTATCTCTGATAATACACATGAATATATATATATATATATATATATATATATATATATATATAATTTTATATGAGACGAAAAGAAAAAAAATGAATAGTATTAAAAGATTCCAGGCTATGTGGCCGTGGTCTATAACTGACGTTTCTTCCAGACGTTTCTCCCTCAACTGCGGAGGGCATCTTCAGTGGCGAGCGCTTCCAGCTGTTGTTTCCCTGTCGTAGACTCGACTTCGCACTGGACCGATTTTGATTAAATATTTTGTGTGTGTTTGAGTGAGTCCATGGATTGTTCAGATTCATAATTGGACCCGGTAGGTGGCGCTGCAATAGGGTTATAGGACATTTTTATGTCATATGTGTAGTCATCTGCAATACCGACACATTCCGCACGACAACAATCTGGCATCATAGTGCACACTTCTTGAGCCACAACAGATGTTAGTGCGGAGTTTTCTGCGAACTTATTAATTAGTAAATTTTATGGTAAAAGAGTAACTTATATCTTTATCGATCGGCCATTACAGGAAATTGAACATTCGGGCAGGACAACGTCTGACAGATCCGCTATTGTATATATATATATATATATATATATATATATATATATATATATCATCCGGTATCATGGCAGCTGCCGCCGTCTTCCGGAAACCAAACGCCTTTCCTCTCTGTCCATCCATTGATCTTCTTCCAATCCTCTGATATTTATAGCTGCTTGTACCCCTTCTATCCAAGTTTTCTTCGGTTTTCCTCTCTTCCTCCTTTCCATTGTAATCCATTTCATAACAATTTTAGGCAATCTTTGCTCTGGCATTCTTTCGACGTGGCCATACCACTGTAATCTTTTCTTACATGTATATATATAACTCATTGGCACCATCGAACTTGTAGGATCGGAGCCTCACGGATATTTGCTCTCCATATATCCCTATATTGAGCTAATGTTTTCCAATATTATCCTGTATAATCTACTTCTCGCAAATTCTGGTTGATGTTATTCTCCCACCTAATTTTTGGTCTACAACTAGGCGTTTTTATTCTGGTTTTCCTACAATAAGCTCACATGCTCATCTTGCATTCCAATGCGAGCCACATGTGCTGCTGCCCATGCGGGACAAGTTTTCTGGGTGTTTTTTTTTCGTCACCTGTGGAACAAATCTCAGGAAACTTGAAGGCCAAAACTGTCTCCGAACATCATCTCGCCATCATCATATTCACTTCATTAGATTAGGTTTAGGATTAAGACCTCTCGTGGCGCATCATTACCATCATCGTCACCTTCACATATCATATTATTGGGGCAGCGTAACCCCGCCTTCCAGGCGCTCCAACCTCAGAAGTACATTAAAATACGCCAGTGCCAGAAGAAAATACCAGAAGTGTCAAATGACAAACTGGTGGCATTGAATAAAATGAAGTTTGGTAATTTACAACTCGGATACAAATGTTTTATTAAGAGCTAATTGTTTTACAGAAACGCAAAAATTCGAAGTAACAGATCGTTAAACAGAGAGTGCTTAAGCATAAGTAAAAAACTCAGTGAATATTTAACATTGAAATGTGACTATATATATCCATCTATAGTAATTCTGCCCGAAGGCAGGTCCTTCACTGCAATCATAGCATTTTCATGCTGTGCTTGCAGCTTTACTAGGGAATTGTAGGTGTGTTAGCTTCCCGTTGCTTTCCACGCCGGTTAAGGATGATGATGCTGATGATGATGATGGCCATATGATTTCGGTGACCGTTTGGACCTTAAACGTTTCCTGACGTTTGTCTTACAGGTGACGAAAAACCCCGATAAAAACCTCACCCAGAAAAACTGCCCCGACCGGGGATCGAACCCGGGCCCGCTGCGTGACAAGGCAGCACGCTACCTCGAGACCAAAGGGGTGGACTATTATATACATAATAGTGTGGAAAACGTTTAGCGAATATTCATCATTAGAACATGCAAGTCCAAAATTCCTTTTTGCGCCATAGTGCGTTTTGTCGTACTTACAGCAATGGCGATCATGAATGAAATTTCAACTTCCTACATTTCGGGGTTGCCAACCTAAATAACTGTACTGTAATAAAATAACTATACTGTAACATTACATATTACAAACCGTGTGTGGGAAGTAAAACCACTACCCTCAATGTATACTACGTACAATGTATATAAAAAAATATCCAAAAGGTAGCGTTAATATAGGCTTACATTATACGAAACAAATCACTGCATTTTAAATGAACTGAATTTTATTTGAAGAAACAATATACGTAAAAAAATACGTACTTGCCGCCATTCTTTCACTAATTGCTCTCATGGCCTCCTGAAGTTTAAACTAATAAACACTGCCCACACTGTTAACGTTAGTAAATTGTTTATAATGAACACAAATATTTCAAACCAGTATGTTATTATTTTACTATTATTTATTATTTTTAAGACATCATTGCAGAAAAATATAATGTACAACGCACGTTTGTGAAGTGTTTTACAGAATCTCGGAGATTAAAAACCTCACTATCGCTCGGTTTTTAAACATTTTCCTCGATTCTGTAATACCACTTCCCAACCTCGCATCATGTATACTATTATTAACAAATTTTACACTTGATAATAAACAAGAACTTAACAATAACAAACTAGATTCATAACTTCTTTCGTGAGTCCGACAGTAAAAGAGGTCATCTTGCTTTGTACGTTTTTTATTAGGATTGTTGAAATCATCTTGGTGCCCAAATCATTCCAGATTGGTTACAGACTTGACTAAATTATTCACAAACGTTTGATAAAAGGAACGTTGCGTGTTTTTTAATCTTATTTTCTTTGCCTCTTTCATTTTCCATATTCTTTTCTTATCCAGTCAAATGCCGAAGACTGAAACATTTCGCCTCTAATCAAAATTCATAATTACATCATCTCGGCACGCCGTAGCGTAGTGGTTAAGGCACTGAGCTACAAGCCGGAGGGTCGAGGGTTCAAGTCCCGTTGGGGTCAGGATTTTTAAACTGACCTAAACCCTCTGGCGGCACTATGGCCCTGGGGTCGACTCAGCCTCTAACGGAAATGAGTACCAGACGCTTGTTCTGGGGGTAAAGGCGGCCGTCACGCAGGGCTGACAACCCGGCTGACATAAAGTGCCGATTGTCTAGAAAAAGTGGGAGCCCTAACCTCCTACTACCCCAAGGGCCTCCGGGTCTGTTGTGGGATCACTTTACTTTTACTTTACTCCTCTATCCAGACTTACCACAACTTGAATTCCTACCACAGGAAATCAGGTCGTTTAAAAATTAAAAAAATCTACATTTATATGTCAGAAATATAATAATAAACTGAAAATAATAATAATAATAGTTTTATTTTACAAGGCAGTCCTAAGGCCTTAAGGATTTATGTTCGTTGGAATATTTAAAAATGTATTATATATAAAATATATTTGAGAAATATCCATCCATCCATAGTAATTCTGCCCGAAGGCAGGTCCTTCACTGCAATCATGCATTTTCATGCTAAGCTTGCAGCTTTACTAGGGAATTGTAGGTGTGGTAGCTTCCCGTTGCTTTCCACATCGGTGAAGGATGATGATAATGATGATGAAATGATAATGATAAGGATGATGATGATGGCCATATGATTTCGGGGACCATTTGGGCCTTAAAGTTTTCTTGACATTTGTCTTACGGGTGAGGAAAAACCGCGATAAAAACCTCACCCAGAAAAACTGCCCCGACCGGGGATAGAACCCGGGCCCGCTGCGTGACAAGGCAGCACGCTACCTCGAGACCACAGCGGTGGACTTGAGAAATATAATAATAATAATAATAATAATAATAATAATAATAATAATAGTAATAATAATAATAGTAATAATAATAATAGTAATAGTAATAATAGTAATAGTAATAATAGTAATAGTAATATGCCTAATAGTAATATGCCTAATAGTAATAATAATAATAGTAATAATAATAATAGTAATAATAATAATAATAATAATAATAATAACAGTTTTATTTTACCTTGCTGAGCTAAGGCCTTAAGGACTTGTCTATCACACAAACTGGTTTGAAAAACAAACAAAAATTACTAACTAATTCACAGGCACTATCGGATCAGTAGGTTCGTGGTCGCGCGAATATAAGCTCTCCACACATCCCCATCCTGAGTTAATGTTTTTCAATCATCCCCTGTATATTCTACTTCCCTCAAAACATTGTTAATATCATTCTTCTACCTCATTCTTGGTCTACCAACTGGGTGCTTTCCTTCTGGTTTTTCTACAAGAAGCTTCCATGCCGCTCTTTCATTCTCCCTCGTACCCCATTTCCTGCCCATCACAGTGTAGAGACTTGTTACATCTAAATTACAATAAACAAAATTATTACATGGCATGTCATCATCATCATCATCAACAAGGATTAAGCCCAATGGCCTGTTCCGATCTCATTATAGGTCGAATTGATCCTTTCCTCTCTTGAATGGTCTTCCCAACAATCTTCTTGGAATGCGCTGTTCATTCATTGGTAATACGTGCTGAAGATAAGCATTTTAATAATATTTTATTCTTTCACAGATATATGGCATGTCTAACATATAATTATTATCTACTTTAGATTTATAGAACTTCTTCTTCTTCTTCCGAATGCAGTGTTGGGTGATGATGCCCGTTCTGCGACTACAAAAACTGATCTTTCCATCGGTTGAAGGGTCTTCCGTGGTCTCTTTTGCCTTTAGGGTTGAGGTGGTAAATCATCTTTGGTAAACGGGAATTTGACATTCTCTGGACGTGTTGGAACCATTTAATCTGATCATTTTGTATATGTTCAACCATTTCCCTACTATTCCACTGCATCTAGATTTATAGAACGAAATATAAAATGTACAAGATGGAAAAGAAAGAGAGAACAATCATTAATAACATAAAATAAATTTAATTCTGGAGAAAAATTAATTATTTATTTAACAACAAGTAGTTGTATAAGCGTGACTTAAAAGTGTGAAGTATGCGAAAACCCCTGATATCTTGAGGGAGGGAAATCCAGGAGCGGACAGAGGCTACTGTGAAATATGTAGAATACGAGGAAGTGCTATGGAGAGGGATTGTTAGCAGCCTATTATCTTGTGACATAGTGTCAATATTGTTGTCAGAAGATAAATCCTTAAATCTGTACTCCAGGTCTTCCTTTTCTTCTTCTTCCAGGTGCATACCGTTCCAATGATTTTCTGGGTAAACTTTCTTTCTTGAATTTTTGTTTGTACATGCCCATACCAATTTTATAATAATAATAATAATAATAATAATAATGATAATAATAATGATAATAATAATGATAAAAATAATGATAATAATAATGATAATAATAATGATAATAATAATGATAATAATAATGATAATAATAATGATAATAATAATGATAATAATAATAATGATAAAAATAACAATGATAATGATAATGATAATGATAATAATAATAATAATAACAATAATAATAATAATAATATTTTGTTGCCAACCTCTTCCGAGATAAATTACAATGTAAACATACCAGATGTATCACTGCATTTTCATTAATCGAATAATTGTTTTACCTTTAAGCGTGTAAGGAAATATAGTTCGTTCTCTATGACTAGAAATAAAGAAAACAAAAATAATAAAAATATATAATATATAGCACTTGCGTATATACGTTATATAGAAGAGTCCTAAAATGTATAATTACTATATTAATAAATTAAATAAGAATTGTTTTAATCTTACGCATGCGCAATGCAGAATTAGTAGTTTCAATTGTTTCAAAATGGCAAACTTTCTGTAGAATTTCTTAAACATTGTAAAGCAAAGAATCTGAAAAGAGGAGAGATATAAATAATTTTGAAGATTTCCAAAGAGTTTAGTTAAAAATATCCCACGTTAACCATTGCAAATATGGTGTACAGTACCATTATATTCCCATTTCTTTTCTAAAATCTGTCTTATACTAAAAATCTGATCTGTTGTAAACCTGTTTCTTTTAAATGCACATTGATGATCTCCTAGAATGTCATCAATATAGGGAGTAAGTCTGCTTACTAATATATTTGTTAGAATTTTGTATGAAGTTGAAAGTAATGAGATGCCCCTGTAGTTGTTGCAATCAGTTTTATCTCCTTTCTTATAAATTGGTACGATAATTGATTCCTTCCATTCATCTGGAAGAGCTTCTTTTTCCCAAATCTTACTAAGCAACCAGCGTATCTTGTCCATCAATTTTTCTCTCCCTGATTTTATCAGTTCTGCTGGGATCTCATCTGAGCCTGTTGCTTCATACATCTTCAATTTTTCAATAGCCATTCCAAGCTCTAATGCACTTGGTTCTGCGATTAGCATTTCTGCTGTCTGTAAATTATCCTCTTATAGAGGAGCAAGTTGTGGGACAGATCATTAATAAGTAATTGGAAAATTTGTATTTCCGTACATTCTTAATAAAGAAAACAACCACACAGAAAAAGAAGAAAATGATAGTATACAAACGGAAATAAAATATAATATAGAAAGCCTACAAAATGAAAGTCTAAAACATTTATATCAACAAAGATTAAATAAAAAATTAACACAGAGTGAAATCACAGATACAGAAGAGATGTATCAGTATCTAAAAAGGTGCATTCATGATGCCGCCTATGAAGTATTGGGTGAGAAAGACGACAGTAGAGGAAGGACAGCACTGTTTTGGAACGATAAAATAGAGAAAGAAATACAGAACAAGATACAGTTATTTTTAAAATGGCTTCGTACAAAGAACCAGAATGACAAAATACAATATCAAAAACACAAGCAAAAGTGAGAAGAATGGTTACTAAACACAGAAACGAGATTTGGGATAAGAAATGTACAGAAATACAAACATATTTAGGAAGCAAGAAGAGTTCTGAATCATGGAAATTTATAAATAGTATACGTTCATCGAATAGAAATAAGAAACTTCTGAACCTAACAGGGACACATGAATGGGAAGAATATTACAAAAAACTTTTAGTAGAGGACCGAAAGAATTTTTGTGAGAAAATGACGATTTATCAGAGATGGAAACAGGAAACATAATCGAATTTGATATAAATACTGCAAAAAAGGAAATTACGAGAGTGAAAAATGGTAGTAATGCCGGCCCAGGAAATGTTTCTATAGAATTGATTACAAGTGGCAGCCAGAAGTTATTGAAAATTATCACTGTATTGTTTAATAACATAATAAATCGCAAAGAACTACCAGACGAGTGGAAAGTTGCTACTTTAATATCAATATATAAGAAGGGAGACAAGAGAAAGTGTGAAAATTATAGAGGCATATCAGTAACAAGTACGTTAAGTAGAATTTATGCACGTATACTAAGTAAAATAGTTGAATTAGAATACCAGAATAAAGAAATGGAAGAACAATCTGGTTTTGGAAGTGGTAGGTCATGCACAGATAATATATTTTGCATAACACAAATTATAGAAAAATAGAGCTACTAACAGAGATATACATTTGCTTTTTGTCGATTTAATGAAGGCATATTATAGTATTCTTCCGATTCCGATTGAGGGTCTTTCCACTTTTCAGCGGTTGCCCTTTTACCAGCCGGCTGCTGGCCCTTCACATCCACATGTGTCAATCACAGAGGTAGATGATCAACAGCCAGTGTAGGGGTGACATGTGGTTAGCATGTCGAGTCCCCCAGCCGTTATAGCTGGTTCCTCAACCTGGAGCCGCTACTTATTGTAGCTACCCAATTGCCTCACGATGCTGGGTGGGCACCGGTCCCATACTGGCCGAAATTCCATGAGAAAATTTCTTCCCCCATGGAGACTCGAACCAGCGCAAGTCCCGTAGCTCTGCGCCAAGGCTTCCTACCTTAACCGCTCGGCTACGGCGCGGGACTAGTATTCTTCAAGAAATGTTATGGGAAACTTTAGACAATTCTACATTACCAAAAGATTAATTGAAGCCATAAAAGCATTATACAAAGGATCTATTTCGAAAATAAAATTTGGAAATCATATAACAGAGGGATTTACTATTACAAAAGGTCTAAGGCAGGGTTGCAGTTTATCTCCAACTCTATTCAGAAATTTATCTCAAAAGAGTACTAAGATACTGGAGGAAAAAATGTCAGAAATGAACATACCATTTCAAAGTACACATGTATATTCACTCAATTTTGCAGATGACCAGGTATTAATAGCACAAGACCACGATGACATAGAATATATGGCAAAAAAACTAAAAGAAGAATATGAAAAATGGGGACTTTATATAAATATTGAGAAAATTAAATACCTGTGTATAGGAGAAGAAATGGAATATATACATTTCAACAATGGAGAAGAACTAAAACCTAGTAATGAATGCACTTATTTAGGAACAAAATTAGACCATTCAGGCGATAACACAGTGGATATTAAAAATAGAATCGCACAAACAAAACAAGCAATACATACTTTAAACTCTGTTTGGTGGAGCAAACATATTACAAAATATAGAAAATTAAAAATATATCAAACCATAATTCAGAGCATTTTAACATAAATGGTGCCGAAGTCTAGCAAATTTGTACCAGGGAATGAAAAGAATTTTAAGTACAAAAGTGGATGTTTTAAGATGATCAGCTGGAAAATCTAGAATGGATAAAATCCGAAATTAAGAAATAAGGGAAATTATGGGTGTACTAGAGGAGCCGGACATCATAGACATTATAGAAAAGAAAAGATTACAGTGATATGGCAAAGGCCATGTCAAAAGAATGCCAGAGCAAAGATTGCCTAAAATTGTTATGGAATGGATCCCAATAGAAAGGAGCAAGAGAGGAAGACCGAAAAAAAACTTGGATAGAAGGGGTACAAGCGGATATGAATATCAGAGGATTGGAGGAAGATCAATGGATTGATAGAGAGGAATGACATTTGGTTTCCGGAAGAGGGCGGCAGCTGCCATAATACCAGATGAAGATGATGAATCAACAAATAATTAATCATCGGTAGATGGATGGAGTCACCATGTATCACCAATCCACTTCAAGTTAGCTTAAACAGGCAACTTGATAGAACACGTCTGCTCACCTAATACAAAATCGAACATTAAAAAATATGGAGCAGAATCGGGTACTTATAAGTCACAAGCACAAAGCACATCTAATCTTTATCGGGGCAAATGTACTCAGTCTGGGGACCCGAGACTCAGACACAGTGAGCCGAAGAACTGCTCACACGAGTCGCAGGGCAGTTCGATATCTACCGCTCATTCACAGTCCAGCCTACGACCAGGAAACACTACCTTGAAGATACCTTGAAGACCAGTGATGGACCACGGACACATAATTTCGGAATATCTTAACATTATGATTGATCACGATGATGATGCTTAATGACGCAGCCCATTGCTGAGCCATAGCCTCTTCTTTATCAGAAATTTATAGACAAGTTCATTTTCAATTACCTTATTCGTCCAAAGATGGCATGAGTGGCATGCGGTCAACACACTGACTCAATGAGACATCTAGCAGACAACTAAGGTATTGTTAGGATTTTTGAGATTGGTTGGTAAATTTTGCTTAGAGGCCTCTTTGTTCAGGCTTAAGGATATTTTACGAACCTGAAAGTCTTCATACTCGGGATCCACGCGTAAAGTCCCTCTCGGAGGACTTGCTTCTTGGACTTTTCCATCCTGAAAGAATCTATCGACCGCTGCCGGGTTTGAACCCGCGACCTTCGGAACCAGAAACCAACTAGTCCACCGCGACCGACAATATTATAATTACCGGCGTGAAAGCCTGTATTTAACTAAATACAACTGGAATTTAGCTCGTAATTATTATACCCAACAATTGGGCATCGAATCTTAATCGGCACAGAGAATATAAAGAATTTGCATTAGGCCTATAGTTTTTACTAGAGAAACTAAATTATATTAATGACAACTGATATTATGCCACTTCTGCCCATTTAATGTGTTCGGAATTAATGACGTGATTTGTAAGCTGGCAATAAATTCAGTATTAATAGCTTTATTGAGATTCAATTCACATACAATCACCAATTATTACGGTATATTTAGAAATTTGATTGCATAAATTTGAGGGATTTAGACAAATTAATTAATTTAATCAAATGCATACAAGCTATGGCATCAATTAGTTTCCAATTATCGCCAGATGTATATACACAATAATGTAGAGTTAATTGATTTATTTATGGTGTATACCATTCAATTAACAGCATCTCTTTTCACAGGAAGATAAATATTGTATACTTACTTCTGAATACAGTAAAGCAGGTCTCGGTCATACCACAGGAATTTTCCTTTAAAGAACATTATTTTTGTTGTGCCCATGGTCTTGGAATAAACAGGTTGATTGAGAATAAGTATTACAGACTTCTAAGGGTTGTAGATGGGACTTAGTACATAATGTTTTGATAAGGAACCCATGCCCGGTAAAATAAGTTTGAAGATGGAAACACAATGGGCTGATATAGCGTGTCTTCTGGTTGAGAATAAGTTTTACAGGAATCTAGGGGTTGTACTACAAGTGTGGTACCACGTGACCACCCTATTGCTCGTTGCACAAAGTGTACACACGCCCCACAAGACCTTAGGGTGTGCTCAATAATTTCTACTGTCGCCAGAATTCGTGCAAGAAGATCTTCCTCCGCCTCGGCAGGTGTAGTAAAACTCCTAGAAGTTTGTAATACTTATTCTGAAACACAAGACACACGTATCAACCCAATGTGTTTCGATTTTCAAACTTATTTTAAATCGAAATGGTACGTTTCCGGATATGAGTTCCTTAGCAAAACGTTAACTACTAAGTCCCCTCTACAACCCCTAGAATTCTGTAATACGTATTCTGAAATCACTTTGTTTTAGTAATTACACCGTCCAGGTAAAAACGCACCGAGGGAAGATGCGTCTGTAACCTTGCAGTTTTCTATGTACAGCTAAGATTTTTAATGTCTACAAAATATGATTGCTCTTATGGGAACGCTGTTGCCAGTTGACGCCGCAGACTGAGTGATAGAGATGGAAATTTATCACCTGTTATCCTCCTAGCATAAGTACAGCGCAACATACTTTTATGGCACAATTATCTTCACTACTACTACTACTACTACTATTAAATCAAATTCGTGATCATTCTCATGTGGTTACTAAAGAACAATTAACAATTGGAATTTTATAGATTGTGATTACAGAAACGCCAGTAGCTTCAGAACATTCTAAACCACACGTGATATAATTGCGACTCCTCTTTGGCTACGGCTGTACGTACGAAATGAATTTCATTGAAAGGGTATAGTTCAGTAGTAACTCTTCTAGCCGCTGTTCCAATAATTGAATTCACCCCCTAACTTTATTAAATGATTTTTGTGATAATCATACGTTGCATACCGTTTTTTTCTTTTATAAATCGGGCACCCAATTTCTTGACGAAGTTTTAAGTGAAACTATTTAACTAAATTATTTGTTTCAAACCAGTTAATACCCGGCGTGCGCTGCTACTTTTAAATCAATGAAAACGTGTTTTTTTTTTCTCCAATGCCCCAGGTTGTCATTTCGACATTTCTGGTGGAATTAACGTGTTATTATGATTAGTTGAATAAGTAAGGGGATATATTTATACCGTAATTATTTTCATAGATACCTCGTGCTGACTACCCGGTATTGCCGGTAATCTACTTATCTCGGTTTTCTTGGCATAAATGAGTTGAAAGCGAGAATTCGTTATTGTGAATTATCCGTAAAAGAATACCGGCCATGCGCAGCTATGCTTTGCTCGGGAATTAATTTATCCCGATCTTCTTGGCATGAATGAAAGACAAAAATGATTATTGTGAGTTATCCGTTAAAGATGAACACATGCTGTCGCGGAATTTTTGCAGAGTTTTTTTTTTTTTTTTTTTTAGATATTCATTGTTCTGTGAACATTAATGTTATGTATTTGTTATGGTTTAGGCAGCGAAAGCTATTTAAGTGTCCAAAAATATACGTTTTCACTTTTTGTTTTACAAAGGGCTATTTTAAGGGTGAGACGGATGAGTATTTCAACTCTCTTGTAGCGTATGTTCGACGCGAGAATCTCATGAACATTTTGCAAAAAGCTCCATCACAATGGGATGAACGGTATGGCAGCGCATAAAATACGAACAAATAAACATGCATTTTAATATATTAGATTGTAATAGTCTGTGTGTTGCATATTATACAGTAAGGAAATATCATAGCAATTTAACATAAAATTAAAACTGTTAAGCCTGGATGTAAGTTTAAATTATAAATAAAGAAGTTAGGGAGAGGTAGAAGTCTCACAACGTTTATAATTGGTAGCGAAGGCGTGGTGGTTATGTGAGTTTATTTTTTCTAAGGAAGGAAAGATCCCGCCAACTCATTTCAACAAGGAGAGAGAGAGAGAGAGGGAGGGAGAGAGAGATGATATTTAATGTATTCACTATAGATAGCGAGCGCATTAGTTGCTGTTAAGTTTCTTTCTATATTTTAGTTTAACCTGTCGCTTTGTAGGTAGGCCTACTTTAACATGCCAACGCCACACCGACTTTAAAGGGATACGAACTATCGGGATAGGATTTTTAATTGTGAATCCGTAGGACTGTTCATTCCCTATCCCTTCTCTATAAAATACTTCACACATAATCGCAAAATAATTTATCAAGCCGCTTCATTAGACTACACCACTCGATCTCATTAGCACATAGTCCTTTATATCCCTCCTCATCACTCTCTCTTTTATTCATTATCTTTCACAGTCTCACTTACCAAAACATGGAATTACCTTCCGCTCTATGTCATAGACTGTCAAACTATAAATCGTTCAAAAACAAACTAATGAATTATTTAATAACAAACTAACTTATACATCTCACTGATAGTATTCTCTTAACATTTCATAAATTAAATCATTTATGAAAATAATATTAAGATTAACAAATATTTTCATTTGTTTTGTTTTAAGTATTGTATAATTGTAAAATTGTCCCGCGCCGTAGCCGAGCGGTTAAGGTAGGAAGCCTTGGCGCAGAGCTACGGGACTTGCGCTGGTTCGAGTCACCATGGGGGAAGAAATTTTCTCATGGAATTTCGGCCAGTATGGGACCGGTGCCCACTCAGCATCGTGAGGCAATTGGGTAGCTACAATAAGTAGCGGCTCCAGGTTGAGGAACCAGCTATAACGGCTGGGGGACTCGACATGCTAACCACATGTCACCCCTACACTGGCTGTTGATCATCTACCTCTGTGATTGACACATGTGGATGTGAAGGGCCAGCAGCCGGCTGGTAAAAGGGCAACCGCTGAAAAGTGGAAAGACCCTCAATCGGAATAATTGTAAAATTAGTTTTCTATATCTAATTATTTTCCTTGTATTTGATACTAATTAGACAGGCACAGTCTATCAACAATTTAATTTATCGATACTAGAAAAATCTGACAATCTGACTCTCATAGCTTCCACAGGGGAAACGTCCAGACTCTGCGTCCTGAATGTACCTACCGACGCATATATAAGCAGTTACGAGGGTCGGGCGTGTGCGAATAGTGAACTAGTAGGGTGAAATTAGGAACGAACTAATTTAAACTATCTACATCCTATTCAGGATGTCAATAGAGTAGAGATAAATAAATGCAACATAGATGCTCTAACTGAAAGTTTTATTTCAGTTGCTCTTCATTATTAGAAGTTAGTAAGCAATTGTTGCATTTGTTTATTTCTACACTGTAGACTTCCTGAATAGGATGTGCGTGAAATCATCATCGGGTAGACTATAAATTATTATTTATTATTATTTATGAAGAAAACGTCCACCTATGTGATCTCGAGGTAGCGTGCTGCCTTGTCACGCAGCGGGCCCGGGTTCGATCCCCGGTCGGGGCAGTTTTTCTGAGTGAGGTTTTTATCGGGGTTTTCCCTCACCTGTAAGACTAATGTCAGGAAAACTTTAAGGTCGAAACGGTCCCCGAAATCATATGGCCATCATCATTCTTATCATTATCATCCTGGACCGGTGTGGAAAGCAACGGGAATTTACCACACCTCCAATTCCTTAGTAACGCTGCAAGCATAGCATGAAAAAATGCTATGATTGCAGTGAAGTACCTGCCTTGGGGCTGAAATGCTATGGAGTGATAATGGATGAAAAAAAACAGTGAAATGCTGTGAAGTAAATAATGTGAATTTGAATATTTTGCGTAAACATAAATATGTGATATTATTTAAAGAAATCCCACCTTAATCTTGAGCATCGCCGGCCTAGTGACATCTGGAAGTTAAAATTTGTGAAATAAATAGTCATCCTCGACTAGCCACTACTAGCGACAACTACTGGCGTGTTGCGGACATTTCACAACGGTAATATTAAAAAAAACACTTAATTCAAAAATGGCACAAGTGCAGGATTTACCCACAAACATTTTTAAACAGGTTAGCGTAACAATGAAATTATATAAACTAAAGACAAAAAAGAAAACACAAACATGAATTACTAGCGCAAATTAATACATCGAACGAAGAATTATGTCAGATTGAGACAAAAAAAATAATGATGAAAAAAAATAATAACGCAGGGTACGATGGTGAACAAAACTGACGGCCTAAAAGAATAATTTACTTCCGTTAAACAAGAATTCAAATGTGAAATCTCAAGAATCATCACGAAGTTCGTGACATGAGGGAAGAGAGAGGACAAGGATTAAGGCGAGTGACTAGCGAAATTTGAATTTTCCACAAATTTGCATGCAAAAATCTGAAACTTTAACCTGATAGGCCACGAACATAGTAGTAGTTTACACACAATTTTTATTATCTACTAGAGCATGAAACTAACTTCCTAGCCATGCCAGGCAGTCAGTCACTATCATTATTTAAATTAACTGATAACTGATAGTGATGACACTACTGAATAAAAAAATTGTATAAACCTGTAAATATTAAACTAGAAGCTTTTCTTACTGTATTTTATTTTATTCCATGTTTTATTAGTGTTAGCTCTTATATTTTATCTACTACTAGCTAATACCCGGCGTACGCTGTTACTCCTAAATAAATCATAATGTGTTTTTACCTTTAGTTGAAGAATTAAAGGCAAATATATCCATCCATAGTAATTCTGCCCGAAGGCAGGTCCTTCACTGCATCATAGCATTTTCATGCTATACATCCAGCTTTATTAGGGAATTGTAGGTGTGGTAGCCTCCCGTTGCTTTCCACACCGGAAGGTTGATGATGATAATAAGGATGATGATGATGGCCATATGACTTCGGAAACCGTTTGGACCTTAAAGTTTTCCTGACATTTGTCTTACAGGTCACGAAAAATCCCGATAAAAACCTCACCCAGAAAAACTGCCCCGACCGGGGATCGAACCCGGGCACGCTGCGTGACAAGGCAGCACGCTACCTCGAGACCACAGCGGTGGACGAGAAATATATTTATTTATTTATATCATAAATATTTTTAGATACCCCGTGCTGTTTACCCGGCGTTAGCCGGAAATCTACGTAATCCGATGTACTTGGTATAAATGAGCTAAAAGACTAAATTCGTTATTTTGAGTTATCCGTAAAAGAATGCCCGCTGTGCGCTGCTATGCTTTCCTGGGAATCTACTTATTCCGCTCTTCTTGGCATCAATGAAAGACAAAAATGTTTATTGTGAGTTATCCGTAAAAGATAAACGTATGCTGCAGTTGACTTTTTTTGTAGAGTTTTTTGAGATATTCAATTCTGTGTACATTGATTTGGTTTATTTATTATGGTTCATGCAGAGTATGCCATTTAAGCGTCAAAACGACATTTTTCTTTTACATTTTTCACTACAAATGGTGATTTTTAAGGGTGAAGGGCTTGAACATTAAAACTCTCTTATAGCCTATAACGTTCCCGGGAAAATTCTTAACAGCTTGCAAAAATCCCTATCACTATTGGATAAACGGTATGGCAGCGCATGTTTGCCTGGAAATCTACTTATCCCCATCTTCTTGGCATCAATGAAAGACAAAAGTGTCTATTGTGGGTTATCTGTAAAAGATAGACATGTGCTGTCGCGGACATTTTGTTGAATTTTTTTAGATATTCAGTTCTGTGTACATTAATTTTGTGTATGTGTTATGGTTCAGGCAGCGTATGCCATTTAACCGTCAAAAAAGGGACTTTTCAAGTTTTTTAAGGGTGTAGGAGTTACGTATCACAACTCTCTTATAGCCTAATGTTAATCCCGGGAATTTGCTGAACATTTTGAAAAAAACCCATCACAATCGGATGAACTGTATGACAGCGCATAAAATACGAACAAACAAACATATATTTTCATAAATTAGACTAGCTAATCTAGCATTCGTCGACTACAACAAGGCATTCGACTCAGTAGAACATTCAAGTGTCCTCCAGGCATTACACACCCAAGGAATCGAACACAAGTACATCCGCGATCTGGATAAGATCTACAGCCAAAGCTATGCCAAGGTGAAGACAGAAATTGTGGGACAACCATTCAGTCTCAAAAGAGGAGTACGACAAGACGACCCAATTTCTCCTAAACTTTTTACATGCGTGCTTGAAGACATATTTCGAAAACTAAACTGGAACAAGAAATACGGAGTAAATATAAACGGGAGCAGGCTATCCAACTTAAGATTCGCTGACGACGTGGTATTGTTCGCCAGATCCCCTAAACAACGCCAATCAATGCTACAAGAGCTCTCAGAAACTAGCAAAATTGCAGGCCTTTCGATGAACAAAAGCAAGACACAAATTATGTCTAATGGTCCGGAAAACCCAATCAAAGTCGATGGAATGGATCTTCAATATGTAAGCGAGTACATATACTTAGCACAGCTACTCTCCTTCCATCAGAAAGTAGAGAAGGAAATAAGCAGAAGAATAGCTCTCGCCTGGAAGGCGTTCTGGTCACTGAAATTTATACTGCTGGACAAGTCACTCAACCGGAAACTCAAAATGGGAAACACTACAAACCTGTGTTCTTCCAACACTGTTATATGGCTGCCAAACTTGGAATCTTACTGCCAAACTGAAGTACACACTCCAAGTATGCCAAAGGAAAATGGAGAGGAAAATCTTAGGCATAACTCTGAAGGACAGAATCTCGAATACAACACTTCAAGCGATATCCTCAACAACTGATCCCGCACAACAAGCCATCAGGAAAAAATGGAAGTGGGGAGGCCACGTCGCAAGAATACAGGACGACAGGTGGACAATAAAAACAACCATGTGGGACCCGTACACAGGCAAGAGACAGCGCAGAAGACCAAGACGACGATGGGCTGACATCTTCAAAGAACGAGCAGGGGCACAATGGTCCAGAGTCGCCAGATGCAGGAAAAGCTGGAGAACGATGGAGAGCCAACTGTGTATTAACTAATCACAGAACAGACAGTGTATACAAACCAAGTGCTACATCCAAGTCAACTTCTCACCACGGAGTAGCTCACCGGGTGACACTCTCAAATAGAGCTTAACCCCTGTACAGGGAGGCCTTTGCCCTAAAGGGACATATCAGGCTTTATTTATTTATTTATTTAATACCCGGCGTGCGCTGCTACGCCTAAATAAATGGATATTAATGTGCTTTTATGTTTTGTTGAATTAGTAAGAGGAAAAACAATTATGAATATATATGTTTAGATACCCCGTGCTGATTATCCGGCGTTACCCGGAAATCGACTTATCCCGATCTTCTTAACATAAATGAGCTTAAATACGGAAATTAATGTGTTTTATGTTTAGTTGAATAAGTAAAATGAAAAATAATTATAAATGTATATCATAATTATTTTAAGATTCCCCGTGCTGATTACCCGGTGTTGCCCGGGAATCTACTTAGCACGATCTTCTTGGCATAAATGAGCTAAAAGACAAAATTCGTTATTGTGAGTTATCCGTAAAAGAATACCCGTCATATGCTGCTATGCTTGCACAGGAATGTATAGTCCACAGACGAAAAGAATGAAAGTACGGGACGAAAGAGGCCATGGGGAATTGCAAGCGATACAATGGCATACTAACTGAGGATAAAGGAACAGTCATGGCTACGAAATGCCTACTGCTTTCATTCACTTCGTCTGTGGATTATACGTACTTGTCTTGATATTCTTAGCATCAATGAAAGACAAAAATGGTTATTGTGAGTTATCCGTAAGAGATAAACATATGCTGTCGGGGACTTTTTTGTAGAGCTTTTTGTGATATTCAATTGTGTGTACATTAATTTTGAGTACTTGTCATGGTTTAGGCAGCGTAAGCCATTTAACCGTCCAAAAGCTATTTTTTCACGTTTTCCACTACAAAGGGCGATTTTTAAGGGTGCGGGAGTTGAGTATCACAACTCTCTTAGAGCCTATGTTCATCCCGGGTGTCTCCTGAACATTTTGCAAAAAGCCCCATACAATCAGATCAACAGTACGGCCGCGCATAAAGTACTAACAACTAAACAAACATTCATTTTTTGTATATTATATTTGTATTTCTATAAACAATTATAATAATGTTTTAATAATATGTCGCAGCGTAGTAAAATCGTTATCCTAATGCAAGTACGTGTTTCTAGGAGTGACTATTAAAAACTGTAGTACGTTTTTCCAATTTAGTGTATTCATTTCTGAGAAAAAGAAATAATTTTTTATAATTGAAATATTATTTTTAATTTTTCCTCGTTACAATGCTAATTATTACACAGAAATATCAACAATACACTAAAAAGCATATGTAACTTTATTTTTCACATGTTAATCTGTCTAAGTGAAAACTTGAGCTCAACTGGTTGTAAGCAGTGGTGAAAAGAGATTTTAAACACTGCAAAACATAGAAATTATCAATAGTGAGAAAATTGACACTGAAATGGAACATGCACTTGTGCCGTGATGACGAAAATTTACTGCCGTTGACGTACTGTAACGTAACTTGCTATCCTCTGTGATTGTCAAAGACTGTGTTCTGTGCTCGTTCCCTTCCTTGCTCACCCCCTCCTATTCCACTTCCTTACATCTTCGGTGCGATATGGTGTGCGCCGATGCTTGTGTCTATATACGAGACGCGGAGATATGGATCGTTAAGAGTCGGAGTTGAAGTTTGGTTCCTGGAAGGTCGCCGGGGATCGGGGAAAGATCCCCTGGCTGAGGACCGTTCCGTTTTCTTTTCGTCTAGAAGCTGTTCAAGAAAACGTATTTGTTTGGAATGAATGAAGACTTTGAGTACGATAATGAAGAATGTAAGAACTTATTATGTATACTAATTTTATATTTAAATCACGGCAGCTCGTTCTTTATTGTTTTCTATTTATTATGTTTGTTTATATGCAAGTTTAGGCAGCTAATTGTATTGTTTGTTTTTCATTCAATATCAATTAAATTGGTTTTTAGTTAACATCTTGATGTCTGATTATTACGAATTGTTTTAGCTGTCTTGAGATAATCTTGAACCTGAGTTTTCAGTGCTGTAGAGCACGTTCCCCTTCCTGTCATGATCAGTGATATTAATATTAAAAGATAAAGTAAAGATAGATCAGCTGTAGTTTAAAAGCATTAAGGATTATAGTTATCCTACGAGTGATATGCTTAAAGAAAGATGAAATTATCATAAGTAATGCCACGAGTGATTTCCAATTTATCTAGAGAATTTGGAAATCAAGAGTGGCATTTGTTAGGACTATTTAACGAATAAAATTAAGCTGTTTACTCACAAATCATTATTTAACTGTAGTTGTTTTAAAATATTTATATATCTAATGTAAACGGCGATGTTTGAAAACAAATGAGAAACGATAGGTACGCTTCATCTGCTTCTTTTGTTTATCACTGCAACTAGATCATACTATTTCAGAATATTAAAAAGGAGGAGCTTTCTTTAATATGGTAATTATAACACTGATAAATATTTCGTGAAACACGACTCTGATTGGTTGTAAAACAGAAATCATTGAAACGTGATTGGTCATTGACTCCCATTTGGGACATGAGTTAAATAGTCTGTAAAACTTGGGCCCAGCTACAGACTCTGCCAATTAGAAGCTTGTAAGAGACAAGCTAGGTTTATATTAAATAAAAGTCAGGTTTCACGTGATATAGAGTTTAGTCCACATTGGTTCACACTTAGAATGGTTTGTTACATCAAAACTCTACAGCTGTATACGTTGTAAAGCAAGGTGGATGAAAAAAATGGAAATTCTATGCTGCCTAGCCTTATACTTGCAACTCTGATTCAACCACTTCAACACAGGATGTATGTAATTTATTAGAAAGTAAGTCAGAAAGTGTTCAAAAGTTGAGTAAATTTTGATAAGACAAAATGAATGAACCGACAGACTGATACATCGCATCGACACCGGAGAAGCCAGCTTGATTCGACAAACTCCCCGCCGAGCTTCCTCGGCAAAAGAGGCGGAGATAAACTACTAGAAGATATTAGGGATCTAGTCATCATCGACGAATCTGATAGCCCTTGGTCTTTGACTGTTGGGTGCTTTTAAAGAAGAAGAAGAGGTAGGAATGAGATGCACAAAGAAATTAAACATAGGCTCAATTCTGGAAATGCATGCTATTATGCATTGCAGAGACTTTTGATGTCCCAACTCCTTTCAAAAAACGTTAAGCTGAAAATATATAAAACTATTATTCTACCAGTTATATTATATGGGTGCGAAACATGGACTCTTACTTTAAGGGAGGAAAGGAGATTACGAGTATTTGAGAATAAAGTTCTTAGGAAAATTTTTGGACCAAAGAGAGATGAACAGACAGGTGAATGGAGAAGACTACATAACAATGAAACTACATGGTCTTTATAGGAAGCCAGATATAATAGAACAGTTAAGTCTCGTAGACTGCGATGGGCAGGGCATGTTGCGCGTATGGGGAATGAAAGACGTGCATGGAAACTTCTTGTAGGAAAGCCAGAGGGAAAACGCCCAGTTGGTAGACCAAGAATGAGGTGGGAGAACAACATTAACTCTGATTTGAGGGAAGTAGATTATACAGGGAATGATTGGAAAGCATTAGCTCAGGATAGGGATGTATGGAGAGCTTATGTCCGTGCGGCCATGAACCTACGGGTTCGATAGTGCCAGTGAGTAAGTAAGTAAGTAAGAAGAACAGAGGTACGCGTTTCTGTTCCGACTATAGTAGGACAAATAACGTTACCCCGAAGGACTATTTATCTCTTCCAAGAATCGATGACACGTTGGACCCTTAGAGACATCTCAATGGTTCTCCACGTCGATCTAAATTAGGTTACTGGTAGGTTGCAACTCTTCCGAAAGATAACGATCTACCGATCTGGGATTATGACAGCTCACAGATATAGCCTTTGGATTATGTAATGTCCCTGCCATTTTGTAGCGTCTCACGGAGGCTGTCATCAGCGGCCTCAATTATAAAGTCTGCATGCTGTATATTGACATCCCGTAATAGGACGGGCCTCAAAGAAGAGTTAACATACGGAGTCAATTAGAGAGACTACGGAAAGCTCGACTTGAGCTAAATCCCAAAATGAAGTTTCCTATCTGAGACACATTGTACGGATTGACGGAGTAGGAGTCGCCCCGAAACCGGAGACAAACAAGAGCATCTTCAAGTTTTAACCCGGGAGAGGTGGCGTCTTATGATATACATAAGAAGTGGCGCGGGGATTTTCCGTCCCCGAAGGAATAAAACAAAAACAGTGTTCACTACAAACAAAATTTTGATTTTATTAATGTATGTACTAGTTGTTCTTGCGTTAATTGAACTAAAGTTAAAGTATTGTTGAATTTACGTGATATAAAAATAGTGAAAAGTAACACACATGGGACATCTACCAAATTAATTATGTGATTTCAAACGCAATATTTAACAAATTTACGATAAAAAAATAAAATTATTATCAAATATACTGATTTAAAACAGTTATCAAATTTAATTTTGGGTGTAAATGGATACTACAATTATTTCATTAAAATTTTCACTTGATGTACGATGATAATACTTTTATCAAAACATTGTTAGCCCTATAAATATTTATCTTGTAAATATTGTAGCTACATATAATTAAATTATAATTGTATGGTCATATAATAATATAATAATAATAATAATAATAATAATATTAATATTATAAAAACATAATACATCAATACGGTATTTCTATTTGGTTCTTGTGGATTTTACTATAATTGTTATTATTATTACTGGGCCTATTATTACCGTATTATTATTATTATTATTATTATTAGCATATATTATTATTGATGTACTATTCAACTGTTTAGACTTCCATGTTTATACGTTGTTTGAATGTTTATCGTCCGTCACTGTTGATAATTTTACACATATTATGCTGCATTTATGAAATACAGTTCTTACAAACAACTTCACTATAATATATACAAACATAACGGTTGACTTGGGGGGAAAATGGGATTCTGTCACCGCACCATTTGGGTATTTTTTACTCACATCTTTAGAAATTGTGTTTCGAGGTTGAGGTTATTGACATCAAACAAAAGGGGAAGAATGCTGTGACATCTAGGCCCATGTCTCCACCCCTTAGGATACCTCGATCAAAAGACCATGCTCCCAAGTCCCAGACTTGTCCTCCCTATCTATTTCGCGTCAACATTCAAGAGTTCTCGCCTAAAACCAACACCCCTAGGGAGAAGGTGTTGGAGTTGCAACTTCGGGAATTGCTGAGCTACATAGTACGTCAGGTCGCTCATTCCTGATGACCCCACATTTGGTCCACGGGCTCCTTGAGCCTAGCCGGGAGGACTGCTGTCGCAGATCCACCGACCGTTCCCCTGTTATATCTCCAGGGACGTATCCTGCAGCCGTTGTGAGATCGGCTAGGGTTTGAGTCCACAAGCCCCACAGTGTGAGACTTTAGTACATCCAGGTGCTCATCTCCTGGTACCCCACAGTTTGTCCACGAACCCGTAGGCTTAGCCGAGAACCAGCACAGTTGCTCCCCTCTGTACTGGTCCGAGTTGTGCCCTGGTGTGCCCCCAGGGACGTGTCCTGTTGCAGTTGTGGTCCAGCACGGAGCTCGCAAGCTGCAACAGGTGAGCAATAGTACGGCAAGGCGCTCAATTCCTGCCGACCCCACTAATGGTTCAAAAGTCCCTTGGACTTAGCCGGGAGGACTGTCTAGCACATCCACCAACCTTTCCCCCAGTGCACCACCTGGGGACGTGTTTGGTTGCTGAAGTGGGTCCAGCCTCAGCATTAGTACGTCAGGTCGCTCACTCCTGACGACCTCACAGATTGTCCTTGGATCACTCAGTCCCGGAGTCGGCGCTAATCCCCCACCAATGACCGAGCTTCCTCTTTTTCCGAGGTTACTGACCTAGTGGTAATTCCCAGCATTACACCCGGTATTGTCCCAACCAGCCCGTTCGCAAGACTAGGCCTAGCCGTGCCGCTGCTGTGAGACCAGCCCACTGAGCAATGTAGTCATCCAGGGTGCTCATCGCCCATGGTGCCCCCACAGATGATCCTCGAGTTCATTGAACCAAGAGAATGAATGCTGTGACAGGTATGTGGACACAGAGTGACATATTCCAAGAAGCAATACTGATTCCTAGAACTTAAAATCATGTGGGGTCGGAAAATACCCCGCGCCACCGTTCTCGGATTAATAAAAGGTCATTTTTCAAGAACAAGTAATCTTAAAAGCTAACCGACCAAAATTCACCCTAAATAATACCACATGCTAGAAAAAAAGGCAAAAATATAAGATTAATATTAGTCTGAATTTAATTAAATGCTGATGTGTATGTACGTGAAACGGGTAATTTATCATTACACGTTGCTGAACAATTCCTTTGTTTATTTGTTGATGCTAAATAGTCTAATAGTAAACGATTCCATTGTAAATGTACATAAATTGAATACTAATAAATTAGTTTTAAATTTTAAATAGTTGTCTTAAAAGTAGAACAAATAACATTAACCTTATAATTATTTGTTAGTTTTGTCTACACTATATTATTAGTTAATATGAATTCTAACCTGTTAGCTTTTAAAATGTCTTGCACTAGAGAAATGACGATTTTCAGCATAATTAAAACTTGGTGTTACTCTTATCAGTGGGAATAACAATTAGAATAACGTAAATAATTCTGCGAGTGTTTACAAAATGGCGCTCGGAAAAATTTATATTTATTGTACTTACCTTATTATGATTACCACTGATGTCTAAATTGTACAATTTGAGTCTATGAGGCAATGGTTTTCGTGTATATAAGGTATTTATTTTTAAGAGTGGCGGTCGAAGTTTGGGATGGATCATATGTACGATTCGGTGTCGTTCATTTATTTCAACGGTATGGAGATTGAACGAAATATTCACTACGAACTTGTTTCAGCAACGTGTTAGGTAAATAACCGGTGCATTCCTACACAATTATCTACATAACTTCATCACATCACCAAATGTTGTCTATCTATGACGCAGATAATGAAATGGCGTTCCTTCTCGTGAATGAACATGTAATTTCTATTAACAGAATAAGAAAAGAAAGAAAAACTCCTGTTGCCAATCAAATAAAAATGAAGTTGACAGTATGCAGAGTGACAGCAATCTGTTGTTCACTTTGTTCATCTGCAGATGTTGAAGTTTCGTCATAGACCTTGTTGATTATTCCACTTCTTCTCATCTGGTTGATGCTACAACAAAAATAAATTGTGTCATTCCGGAGAAATGTTTTATGATTCAACAAACAAATTATTTGGACTATTTAACTCATGCCCCAAATGGGAGTCAATGACCAATCACGTTTCAATGATTTCTGTTTTACAACCAATCAGAGTCGTGTTTCACCAAATATTTATCAGTGTTATAATTACCATATTAAAGAAAGCTCCTCCTTACAATATTGCGTTCCTTTGGCAATAAATAGTATGATCTGGTTGCAGTGATAAACAAAAGAAGCAGTAGAAGCGTACCTATCGTTTCTCATTTGTTTTGAAACATCGCCGTTTACATTAAATATATACATATTTTAAAATAACTATAGTTAAATAATGATTTGTGAGTAAACAGCTTAATTTTATTCGTTAAATAGTCCTAACAAATGCCACTCTTGATTTCCAAATTCTCTAGATAAATTCACTCCTCACTTCGCGAGTCGTGAATTTATCGATAATTTGGAAATCACTCGTGGCATTACTTATGATAATCACTAATACAACCTCCACCTGTCTTTTAGTTATTTTGCGTGAACGATTCCGGGATTGTTTTTAGGCTATGAATGTTTGGATTTAACTTAATTTTACACCATTAATTTTAGAACTTTCCACTTAAAACTCGTAGCTTATGTTTGGTACATTACCATATGTAAAATTAAAAATATGTCATTAGGCCTACAGGTTTTATAATGAAGATATGAAATTAAATTACTAAACTAAGAGAAGCAATGAATTTGAATACTTAGGGGTCATAATTAATAATAATTATAAACAAGATGGTTATATTAAACGCTAAATAAACAAAGGAGAGTCAGAAACAGCAATGTTGAATGGAATATTATGGAACAAGTATATGTATTATGTGTGTGTGTCCAACCTTTAGCGTCAAAAATATATAAACGATAGAGCCTCCTTTTGGGGCATTTTGACTTAAGAGACCAGTGGTCGGAAATTAATATTTTGGCTTCCACGCCATCTTCAAGATAATTTACAAGCTGCATTCTGCTTTCTTTACACTCATCACCAAAGCAGTTGTTGAAAATGGCGACCACCTATCTCAAAACACGCATTACAACAACGCATGGTATATTGTCGCACACCCTCAAAAATCCCTTATGTCTGTTACACAATGACAGCGGCAGCTAGGACTCTAGCAAGCAGATCCTCTTCAGTTTCTACTGGAGTTTCATACACCAACATCTTTATGTGCCCCCATACGAAAAATTCCCAAGGAGAGAGATCCAGCGATCGTGGTGTCCATGGTACAGGACCTCTCCTTCCAATCCAACGATTAGGAAATTTATTGTTCAGATGAATACGGACCATATCATCGAAGTGTGCAGGAGCCCTGTCGTGTTGGAGCCAAATTCTCTCGCGGACAACAATTGGGATAGTGTCCAACATCTGTGGCAGCACATCTCGCAGAGACACGAGGTATCTTTGACCATTTAAACGGGATCACAGGTGATATGGTTCTATGAGATGATCCACTATACTTTCCAGACCAAATGTTAATATCAGTAAATCTCTGCTTTTGACCAGACACATGGATGTTTTGTGGATTTTGTCACTCCAGATATGGCTATTGTGACAGTTGAATAGATATCACGGGTGAAAAGGTCTCATCAGTGAACAATATACACTGTAGAAAGTTAGGTACTGTATTACAGCACTGTACAATACTTTCACAGAACTGAACTCTAGGTTGAAAATCATGTGGCCCCAATGCATGCACATGTAGGCTATGTTAGGGGTGCAATTGCTGCTCCTATAGCACATTTCATACATAGGTTTTGTAAATATTAAGTTCACGGGCACGTAGATGGCTTGTGTGTCACACGAGCCGAGCGAACACCATCTCCTCCATATTTAGCATCCAAACTCTTCTACCTTTTGCTCCCTGGCCAGTTCTTTATAGCTTGAATGAGCTAGTCTCTCGTAACTTCGTATCAACGGCAATAAATGTCTTCCAATTTGGATTATGCTTATTGGGAAAGTTCTCTCGGTACATTCGATCGACTCTCCGGGTTCTACATTAAATGCATGTCTGCAAGTTCCTGTGACGAATAATGCTCCACCTTTGACAGTCAGCCATGCACTCTAAGCAAAAGAAAAAATAAATATAAGTTCCAGGCAGTTTATTACGACTATTTAACTCATGCCCCTAATGGGAGTCAATGACCAGTCACATTTCAATGAATTTTGAATTACAACCAATCACAGTCGTTTTTCACCTCGATTTTATCAGTTTAATTTTATAGCATTAAAATCAAACTCCTCCTTTTTAACATTCTGAATACGCCAGAGCATTATTTTACAGTGACTCTCTCAGAAATGCGTTGAATATAGCAATTTATATATTAAGACATAAGAATCGTAGAACGGAAATGGCTCCCAGAAATATAGTGCACGAATGTAAGTAGATACTACTTGCGGGTTATAATAGAAAAACATTTATACCAATTGATTATACCACAATAAAAAGAAACCACTGTTTGCACTATCTTAAACGTATTATTTCCCAGAAATTAACGTTCCAGGAAAATATAATTGGCATATTTACATCATAGAGCATCAGAAATTAATTAATAAACAGTTTGATGTGTTTCATGTTTCCTTCACTAGGGTCCACTCTTACAATATTGCGATCCTTTTGGTTACAGTGATGAACAAATGAAACAACAAACGTTTCTCACTTGTTTTCAAACACCGCCGTTTACATTAAATATGTTAAAATAACTATATTTAAATAATGATTTGCGAGTAAACAGCTCAATGATATTCGTTAAATAGTCCTAAAAAAAGCCACTTTTGATTTTCAAATTCTCGAGATAAATTCACTCCTCACTTAGTGAGTCGTGAATTTATCAATAACTTGGAAATCACTCGTGGTATTACTTATGACAATTAAAGCAGCTTAGAGAAACGTCCCTCACATACTTTCAAGATTGCCTGGCATCCAATATATCAATTTCCGACCACTGGCCCGTTATGTCAAAATGTTCCAATTAAGTCCTCTACCGTCTGTATAATTTTAACCCTAATGGTTGGGGACACCCTGTATATGTATAATATATATATATATATATATATATATATATATATATATATATATACCCATATACAGTAAAAGATGTTCAAAGCGGAATCGTCTGCGACTAATTTTTTTCCACATCGGACAAATTTTCGCATTATAAAAAAACAAAACTTATTAATAATCGTAGAGTATAGAGTACCCTATATGCATTTTTACGTACCTAGGATTAATTGTAGTTCCATTGAAGTTGAAAAGTGAAGTATAGTACGTATGAGCGACTTGGACGGTAACGCGTGAAAAAAAAAACAGTCCCATTTCGTCAGCGTTAAAAATGTCTCTTAGGAGTGTATCATTAAATTCAAGTATGCAGTTTCGGTTTTCTCTCACTAACTATACTTTCGTCCACATCCTTTGACTCCCCGCAAATTTCATTCCACACTACATTGTGTCGTCTTTTAAAACTGTCCAGCCAACCTGAAGATTCCTTGAACTCGTTACTCCCTAGGGATTTAACATGAGCTAGAGCTTGACTTAGGGGCATCGGTCCGGAAAATTTTGGAGATTTATCTTCAATCACTGGAGATTTATCTTCAATCACTTACACTTTTTCGCTTAATGAGAATGACAGATACGTTTCAGCCATCTTTATTCCGTAAATTCAGAACGCTACCTGTGAAAGATCAGTCTCAGAACTTAACTAATTTAAGATTTTACAGGGTAATGGTTATTTACAAGACAGGAATCTGTGTTTCGCATAACGGGTGTGCAGTGAGGCCGAAAGAAAATTTCAGGTGCAGGTAGAATCTATACAGTAAACGCTCCTTATTCGCGGGGATATGTTCCGCAAATCTGCAGCGAATACACAAACCGCGAATATGGAATGGTAATTTGTATGGTATATAGGGGATACGTTTCAAGGTTACAGAATGAAATAAAAATTATTAAAATAAAATATATTGATGAGAGATTTTGAACAATTTCTATTAATTATTACTGTCAGGTTTAGGCAAGGACTTAAAGAACTAAGTTACTTTTTTCTGTTTTGCCGCTTTTAAAAGGCATTCCAATTAAGATAGATATTCAGTTGTGAATTATGCGATTGGATTCCTTATTTTGTCTTCGGATTTCTTGATTCATTAACAGTAAAACAGCGTGGTATAGACGCTAACGACTCGCCAACGTGTATAAGCAGCCAAGGATTTTTATTTTTACTTTAAGCGGCAAAATATTTTTTGCTCTTCGGTACTAATTATTTTTTCTTTCCTTTTACTCGACATTATAAACTGGGATCAAACACAAGAGACACGTGTTATTCAATCACAATTATTTCAACGATATGGAAACAATAATAATAATAATATACCGATCGTGGCGATGGAGACATTTATCAAAGTACATATCGGCATGTGAAATACAACAGCTCTAACAATGAATTTTAGGTCAGTGACAACTAGGTTAGTATTGTTTTGATATTTATTTGTCCATTTGGTTTAAATAATTATTTGTAAAAACCGCCTTTGCACCTGCCTTCACTAAAAAAATGCGGCTGATGGTTAATAAATACATATACCGACTGGATCCAGGAATAAAGCAATTTTTAGTCGCAAATACAGGAACAATGTCACAAAATTTTTAACCCGCGAATTAGGAACTTTTACTGTACTTCACCCGGCGGCAGCAATCATTTTTTTTTTACCTAATGGGAATTCAATGAAATGGAAACTAATTTATTTTCTCTCTGCCTTTCCGATCCGATTGAGGGTCTTTCCACTTTTCAGCGGTTGCCCTTTTCCCAGCCGGCTGCTGGCCCTTCACATCCACATGTGTCAATCACAGAGGTAGATGATCAACAGCCAGTGTAGGGGTGCATGTGGTTAGCATGTCGAGTCCCCCAGCCGTTATAGCTGGTTCCTCAACCTGGAGCCGCTACTTATTGTAGCTACCCAATTGCCTCACGATGCTGGGTGGGCACCGGTCCCATACTGGCCGAAATACCATGAGAAAATTTCTTCCCCCATGGAGACCCGAACCAGCGCAAGTCCCGTAGCTCTGCGCCAAGGCTTCCTACCTTAACCGCTCGGCTACGGCGCGGGACCTGCCTTTCCGCTTTATACATTTTTCACGAATTGTAGAAATATCATTCCGTTTCCGCGTTGGACAGATTCCGTTTTATGTAAAATAAATACACGTAAAATTACTATTGTTTCGCCGGGACCAATAAATTTGTTCACATTGGACAGATTACCCCATTATTCACGTTCCGGATTATACAAGTTTTACCGTATATATATCAGTCTAGTGCAAAGTTTGGATATATATGAAGCGGAAACCTGACAACTAAATAAACAAATGCGGTCAAAATTGAAGACTTCGGTGTAAATAATGATAACTCACATTTATAAAGTTCAGAGTTATTATTATATTATTTTCACAAGTCGTTACTGTTACAAGATTGGAGTCTGCATTATGCTGCCATCTGCCAGTAGATTTATATGCAACATGAAGGAAATGAAAGCTGACTTTGGATATAATTGTTTGTACCAAAAATGTCAGTTATCATTTTTATCTCCGAGGTCTTGAATTGTTAAAGTTATAGGGGTAAAGTGAGGACAGTCCGATCATGGAGGTAATTCCGATCACGGTTTTATTCAGAAGTCACTAATAGAGCCGCGTTCTGCGAAATAATTGAAGCACTGTGTATATTTTCAATGCAAGTTGAGCAGCATCTCTGTAATGTGAAGAACATTTTGTGTTTTGTACACTTTTCTTGTAAGGAAGCTAAGCTTATTTATGCCAGGTAAGTTAGATATTTATCAATTTCTTTTCAGATTGTGATAACATGGTGAATATTAATATGAAATAATTGCTCACAGTTTTAAACATGCAACTGCAATACGAAATAACTTAAAACGTTCCCATTATGGCACGTTAGAATAACTCCGATCCGAATTACCCCGAGTTGTACAAGTGGCTCCCCACTGTTCGTATAGTAATTTTTATATCCATTATTAACGTTTAAACTTTGCAATTAAACACCTGACGTGTTATGACGCAGGCCGTGACAGCATTTTGTGGTACAGGTGCACTTGATGTTCAGAAGGTTCATGTAGATTGCAGTGGATATGACACAACAAAGAATTAGGTGTGTGATGTTTGTTCGCAGAGTCAGTAACTTTTGAATTGTTGCGTATTTCAGCTTTCTTCTTTACCTTTCAATAAGGTGATCGAAGTTACGCAAGTGTCGGGGGAACTCCGATCAAACCCAGGTGTTTCATATTAATATACCTAAGTAAACCAACATTTAAAAATTCTCAACTTTTCTTCAATTCGTTTTATCGAATATCATTACAGTTATTCAACTAATATTTAATATTCCCCCATTTCACCCTAAATGGATTTCCTACGAAGCACATAGGGGCATTTATTCAATTTAGCTGGTCATAAGTCCAATTCTCAGAATTACTTTCAGCTAAACAAAAACAGGTTCATAGAAGAGCTAGATAGTTGGGCTATCCAACTCCAGTGTTTACATTTCATTCACACCGAGTCAGTTGGAACTCAGTCATTGCTCGCAGTGGTTGCGCATTTTCTGTATTCGTGCGTTAAAACTCATTATTTATTATTTTATATTCTGTTGTGAAAAAATAATTTGTGTCATTGATTCTGAAACTACAGGTAAGTGACCTTTGTTTTATAGTCCAAATATTATATTTTTATATACCATTTGTTTTATTTTGCACTCTAAAAGAGGCATTTAAATTCCGTTATTTTTATCGAGAAATAATAGTTCTGGAGCCTTTTTGTTATAGTGCCAGGCATTGCCCAGCTATGATTCTTATGTATTCTTAAAATATAATAATTCTACCTTTTAAAAATGTATAAATTAGCTCCAAATAATTCCTACTCCCCCATGTAGAGCGATTTCAAATTTGTAACACGAACATGTGAAAATATTATAAATTTCACTTTGTTTATTTCAGGACCCTCTGGAAGTAGTATGATAACTCTTAAGGAATTATTTGATCTGATGAGATCACAAAATGATCTCGATTTTAACGGTCAATTAGAATACATCGAAGATTACTTGCTTTCACATAAACCTCATATCGAAGAACAATTAACGGAAATATAGCATAATTGTTCAAGATTGAGATCAGAAATTAAACACAGATGGGTAGCAGCAAAATACAGGATATATTTATTTGTGAAGAACAATGCAAAGTGGTTGAGGGTAGTGTTTGAATTACTCTTATTAGTGATATGACCGGGTAGACCAAACAAAATGTTTCAAGATGTTAGTGAGCGAAGCAAAAGACGCAAGAAAGAGAATATATGTTTGTCTGATAACCCTGAGAGAATTATCTTCTTCTTCTTCTTCCTTCCAAGTATTAGGCCAAGGCCTGTTACGATCCTATAGAAAATTTTCCCTCCAGCGAGCTTTCGGGAAATTCTCGTATAAGACTTGAAAGCATAATAATAGTCCCTTCAATTGGTTGCTGGCCAAAGGAAGGCAAGACCAGTGATGGGGCTGCCATCTTATAGCCTCTGGTCAGGCTTTTCTGGAGAAGAAAAGAAAATAAAGGAAAGAAGAAATGGAAGAAAGGAAAGACTCCCTAGCCCTCGGATGCCCTAATAGCGTCGGGGTCGAAAAAAACAAGAGTTAACCAAGAGAGGTTAGATAGTAAAGTTAAAAGAGTGCAAAACACAAGTAAGTGGAAGAAATGTTTTGCTCAGCTTGGGCACCTTGTGGTCGCCATCCACATATCCCCTAGATGAGGACCCCTGAGGGTAGAGAATTATCTATGCAGCTCAAATGGAATTAAGAGCCCAAGGAAATAGATGTGCGTCAAATATACTGAAAGAGATTTCAGAACATAAGGGAATACAGTAGTGTGACAAGGCACATGCTAAGCAAGTTTGTCCGGAGGAAGCTTAGTAATGTTTGCAGATGCAGATTTGTCAAGGGCTCAATATGACGGAATCAGGCAAAGAACAGGATTTTTTCCTGCTACTCAGTCGTTCAGCAATATAAAAATAATGTTATCCAATGAATCTGTTAACATAACCGAAACCTGTGCCGAAGTGAATTTACCAGGTGTCGTGAACCACACAGCCGAAATATTACTTTTACATTTAGAAGAAGTTTTGAAAACCCTTTACGATGACGAACGTGCTCTCCAAATGATTTGTAAATGGGGATGTGATGATTCACAGCAGGCTCACTTCAAGCGAAAGTTTTGAAAATGATAGCGGATGCGACCCACACATTTTTCAAAGTTCGTTTGTGCCTCTGCGTATAGTATATGGAACGGAGAACAAAAGTTCGTGGCAGAACGCGATTCAATCTTCATCCCGCTAGTGTAGACCTATCCGTATACGATTTGTAAAGAAGACGGTTGACATAACGAAAGAACAAATAAGTTACGTGGAAAGTGCGGCAAGTAAATTGAAACCAACATCAATAACAATTGGTGAAAATCATATATTGTGGAAAACAAGATGGTGCTAACAATGATAGACACAAAGGTATGCAATGCGGTAACAGGCACAAAATCTACAATGAGATGTTATATATGTGAAGCTAATCTAAACATTTCAACAATTTGAACAAAACAAGTGAGATTAATGCAGATTCATTAAAATTCTGGTTGTCTATTTTACACGCCAGGATTCGGCTATTTGAAACCTTACTGCATATTGCTTACAAACTTAGCTTGCAAGATTTTTCCGCTAAATCTGAAGCAGACAAACGTTTAATACAAAGAAACAAAGAAAGTATCCAAGATGAATTTAAAAGCAAGCTGGTCTCCGTGTAGTTTTTCCCAAAGCTGGATTCGGGAACACTAATGACGGAAATACAAGCCGAAGATTTTTTTGAAGATCCTTAGTTGGCAGCTGAAATAACAGGCATGTGGGGCCTATGCTACTTTCATAAAAAAAATTAAGTGATTCTTGAATGCATTTCAAGCGAGTACAAAATAGATGTACAACGATTTCAAAACTTTACCAGAGAGACTGCAGAACTTTGTTTCACTGTATGGTAGGCATAATATGACACCTACCATGCATACAATTTTAACACATGGTTCTATGATAATAGAGAATAGCCTTTTGCCAATAGGGTAATTGTCTGAAGAAGCGGCAGAAGCCAAAAATAAGCTTTTCCGTTTATATACACAGAATTTCGTACGGAAATTTAATAGAGTGGACTGTAATACTAATATTTTAAATAGGCTGTTATTAATATGAGATCCCCTGCTTGCACCAAGGCGAAAAGTGGTAAAGAAAAAACTAAATTATTTTATGAAGGAAACATTGGAAATGTTAATATGTGAAGAACGTTAAGACTATTTCCTCATTTAATATTTGTATTTTCAGTTTTAAAATATAATTATGGTAATTATTTCTTTGTTAGTGAGCATATATATGTATATATTTAACCGCTGTAATTATTAAATAAATAGTACTTATAAGAACTACCGGTATGAATTTCTTTCGCCCTTTGCTTTCGCTTTTGCTCTTTGCTACATTGCTGGATATTAAGTGAATATATGTTTGCATACAAGTTTTTACAAGTTATAGACTATTTTCAAAAGGATCAGGAATGATAAATAATTTTGACCCGCTAGATTAGTAAAATACCCCTATGTGCGACGTTTACGCATGCATTCTAAACAGAATATGATATGATTAGGCAAAGTACGAATACAGAAATTTCAATTATGAACTTTCTTCAAAATACAGACAATTGCAAAGATGTGGAGTGAATGCATGATGAAAGGTTACTAAGAGGAGTTTTGAATTGGATTTCAATGGGAAGATGAGGTAGAGGTAAACTAAAATAACTCCTCTCTCCAAAATAAAAATAAAAATAAAGCGATGGATAGAAAAGGATAGTATTACAAGGACTGAGAGGAGAGGGAGAGAGATTTGGAGGAAAGGATAAGTGTATAGAATTATTGGTCCCAAGTGTAGAAAATGTTTCAAAATGAATTTCCATATGATTATCACTGACTCATCCCTTGTGAACAGATACAATTTTCAGCCCAGAAGAAGGAACCAAACATTTCAATACGCAATAACCTAAAATAATATTGTTTTGATTTAACCCTTCCGAGTCGAGTGTCCACTGTAATGTACAATGATTCAAAATCTGATTTTTTTCCATTAGCCAACTTACTTTATATAATTTTATTATTCCGTATTATTTAACAATATATTTACTTTCAAAAGTAACCAGAAGGAAATATGTTGATCTAAATTAATAAATTAATGTAAAACCCCTTAGTGGAATGTGACCGCATTCATACAAAAAGGCATTGAAAAATAAATGAATTAGTTATAGACAAAGACAATATTTTTGAGAGTCAGGGTCGTCTAAATAGTTACATTTGAAAATCGTTGAAATAATGTTTAATACAAATACAATCAATTTAATAGTAAATGTATAAATTGATAATTAGGGTAATATTATATTATGCTACTAATGAATATATATCTAGTAGAATTAACAAATACTTAGAGGGCGAATAATTGTTTGAAACAAAAATAAACTTAAATTGAAAGTCGAAGGGAGAAGCTCCACTCTAAAACCTTACGTAATAAAAAATCAGTTTTAGCGTAAGGGTTATGTGGTATATTTGTTAGAATGAATAGCTTAGTGATAACCAGAAGAAAGACTCACTCTAATGAGTCTAATGTTAGTTATTATTATGTTTTTGTCAGATTAGTTTATATTATATATATAGTCTATATTTTCATTGTGGTAACTTTCTATGATTAATGAAACAAGGACTTTCGTTATATTAGAATAAGAACTAGTACCCTTCTCTTCAAGTCATTCGTGTGAAACCCAAATGAGAGTTTCATACACAATGGCAAATATTAAGACGGTTCTCACACTTAATAAGCTATCACTACTATATTACATAATGTAAATAGCCAGTTGTTATGAACACTGATCATTTTAAGTTATGGCGTAATCTCGTAACTTAACAATCAGGGGCATCGGTGGTATAAAGAATTTTATTCACCATGACATAACATCAAACAAAGTATCGTTATATTGAGAAATCGTACCGGGTTTCAAGAATCATAATGAGCTAAAAACACTCAAAATGGAGACCACTGGACGAAAAAGAAACTTAGAAGAACACCTCAGTTAGTTTAGGCGAGTTTCGCCTCATTTTTGTTTCGTGACAATTGTACACCGAGTCCGCAGAAACATTCTGTGGTTACAACTTGTTGTAGTGTCGCTGTCATTAGGTCGACTTATACGAAACTGGTGTCATTAGAAAGAGGAACTGAAACAATTTAGTGTCTACTTCAAAGGTACTCGATGTGTGCTCCACTTGTCAAGGTACAGACATCAAGGACAATCCCACTCACACCGCACACGCTGCAACATATCTGGTGAAGGATTCGATGGCGGTAGCGATACGAAGTTGGAGCTTTTTGGAGATTTTGAGGTAGTGGAGGTATATAGACAAGGTTCTTTATGTGACCTCATAAAAAGAAGTCACAGACAGTGAATACAGGAGACCTCAGAGGCCAGATTTTAAACATCGCGTACATCATGATGTCATAATGTTGCATGATTCAAATACACCTGAAATGTAACATTAATACAATTTAACACAACTTCTTTGTCTCCAATAATGCCGTATGACAAGCGAAAGAGCAGCAAAAGAGCTCTATTTAGTGCTGCTATCTACTGTTTCTGTCAACATATAACTAACTAACTCACTGGCACTATCGAACCCGTAGGTTCATGGCCGCGCGGACATAAGCTCTCCATATATCCCTATCTTGAGCCAATATTTTCCAATCATCCCCTCTATAATCTACTTCCCTCAAATCATAGTTAGTGTTATTCTCCCACCTCATTCTTGGTCTACCAACTGGGCGCCTTCCCTCTGGTTTTCCTACAAGAAGCTTCCATGCACTATTTCATTCCCCATTCGTGCCACATATCCTGCCCATCGCAGTCTACGAGACCTAACTGTTCTCATATCTGGCTTCCTATAAAGACCATGTAATTCACTGTTATGAAGTCTTCTCCATTCACCTGTCTATTCATCTCTCTTTGGTCCAAAAATGTTCCTAAGAAATATATTCTCAAATACTCGTAATCTCCTTTCCTCCCTTAAAGAAAGAGTCCATGTTTCGCATCCATATAATGTAACTGGTGGAATAATAGTTTTATATATTTTCAGTTTAACGTATTTTGAAAGGAGTTGGGAAGTCAAGAGTCTCTGTAATGCATAATAACACGGATTTCCAGAATTGAGCCTATGTTTAATTTGTCTGTCAACATATAAATTATTAATTGTTTGAATTTCTCTTTCTAATGATACCAGTCCGACAACTGTCTGCGACGCTATACCAGGTAGTGACAGCCATGTGAATACTGTGTATGTTGTACTTACTAGAGTTGGAACATCCTGTAGTAAGGACTGTTCTTCTGAATGATTATTGAATATGTAATCTGGTATCTAGTGTCAGGTATACTTGTAATCTCACACTGTAGTCTCCCCACCATCTCCGGCACTGTGTATCGGTATGATGTCATGAAACCACACGAGGTGCAAGAACACAGTTGATGTACACCATCGCTCTCTCTTTGAGGAAAATTTCCCAGATTATGTTTTATCATTTCCTTGTATACTCTTCTCAGCAACTCGTCATCAGAATTCTGCAAACAAATCAAAATTCAAAAGTACCGATTGCATCACCTCAATCCATTTACCGATGTAATTCAACGATCCTAGTGATGACCATTGTAATATTGTAGTATGTTGTTGATCAGTCTTTGCTGTATAAATCTGTAATATTTAATATTTTATGAATGCATTCATTCTTTCTCACACTTAGTAAGTAATACCACACTAAAAATATTAAAGTAAAGTGATCCCACAACAAGTCTCAGGAGGCCCTTGGGGTAGTAGGAGGTTAAGGCTCCCACTTTTTCTTGACAATCGGCACTTGATGTCAGCCCTGCGTGACGGCCGCCTGTACCCCCAGAACAAGCGTCTGGTACTCATTTCCGTTAGAGGCTGAGGCGACCCCAGGATCATAGTGCCGCCAGAAGGTTAGGGTCAGTTTAAAAATCATGACCCCAACGGGACTTGAACCCTCGACCTTCCGGCTTGTAGCGCAGTGCCTTAACCACTACGTTACGGCGTGCCCCACACTAAAAATATTATCAGTAGAATTTGTTTACAAAGTGAAATTGGGAAGTTGTCGAATATCCACCAAATTCACAGGACATGAACCCTTAGGACTATAACTCATTCACAAAAATCGAAAAACCTCCACAAGGCATTCGATTTCCATCAAGAGTTGTTATCCAGAAAGCTCTAGATCGATCTATGAAACAAATATTCAGAAATGGTGCTGCAGATGACGTGCACCATCTTCCAAAAATTTAGCAACGTATATTTGACTTGACAGGAGACCGTAAATTAAGTTTGCAATGTCAAAGTTACTTAAATAAAATGTTGTGTTCTTATAGCAGTGTTGACAGTAATGTCTTAGTGTATTACATTAGTATTAACACGTTGGGTGCGCGCGTTTCCTCTTGTATAGATTTCGATTTAGATTTATTTATTTATTTATTTAGCCTGGTGGAGTTAAGGTCATGTGGCCTTCTCTTCCACTCACCAGGACAAACATATATTACATCAGAATATAACAATCTCAATTAACTCTAATATTAAATACTAAATAAAAAAATTGATCAAAAAGATATATATTATATTACGATCTATAATGCAACCAGTTAATGTTAGTTAAAATTAAGACTAAAACTAATAATAATATGTATACAAACAAGACATATTAAATTGTCCCTGTCTAGTGTATATAAAAAACAAAGAAAAATAACGAGATATAGAAAACTAATTTTACGACTATACTATATTTAAAACAAAACAAATGTAAATATTTGTTATTCTTAATATTATATTCATAAATAATTTAATTTGTTAATTGTTAAAATAATACTATCAGTGAGGTGTATAAGTTAGTTTGTTATTAAATAATTTTTTAGTTCGTTTTTGAAGGATGTTATAGTTTGACTACCGATCACGAGAAATCTCGTTTTCACACGGAGTGGCTTTTCGCACCATCTATTAACATAACCTTGTACTTTTTTACTTGGTGGCTATTTGTACGTTTAGTTATATTTTGTTGTAAAATTGGTATTTTTTATTTACCGTTATTCGTCTCTCAAACTCTCCAATACAAGCGCTAATACTGCTGATCTCGACAATATCTTTGTCACACAATACGAAAATCAGAGTCCATAAAGATACAGGTATTTTTAGTGAACATGAGGGCAACAGTGACTCTAGCTAGTGACAGTGTTTAAATAAAAAATAAATTCACGTTGGATGAATGCTAAAAGGAATAAATGCTACAAAATTCACGAGAATAAAAAAAGCTTCATTTCTTTCTCTGTGTCATATCGACAGATTGTTAACCGTTTACCGTTATAAAGTCTCATCCATCACCTCTATTAGAGTGATAAAGTCCATCAATGGCGAGTGAATAACGTACACGATTTTTTTAAATTGTTCTTACTTTTATTAGTTTAAATATAAAAAGAGGGGGTGTAAGAGGTAGTGATGTGCATTCTATAACCTCTCCTACCTAATTCTCAACCTCACCTGCACGTGGTACACCCTGCTTTTAACTAACGAGGTAATGGGGACTGAGTCACGGCGGTATAACCGTTCCATCGAATATGGAGGAAATTCCATATTTTGAACGCCTGACTAGAGGCTATAAGGTAGCAGCCCTACCACTAGTCTTGCTCTGTGGATGGTTGGTAACCAACCCAGGGGACTTCCTACTACTCGAAGAAACTTAAGCAAAGACTGGAATGATCACACTGATGACGACAAAGCAAGAAATAGGTTAATGATTAAGGATCTCAAAGTTGCAACATGGAATGTGAGAGGAATAACACATAAAGAAGAAGAGTTAGAAGTAGAGTTAGACAAAAGAAAAATTGACATTGCCATTATTTCGGAAACAAAAAAGAAGAACAAAGGATCAGAAGAATTAGGAAAATATGTAATGATTTATTCTGGAGTTCCAGCAGAGAACTGGGCATCATCAGGAGTCGCAATTTTAATAAGGAAAAATTTGCAACACAACATTTTATATTACCAATGGATTTCCCCAAAAATTGTAACAGTTAGAATAAAAATTTTAGGACATAATTTGAATATAATTGGAATTTATGCCCCTGTAGAAGGAAACGATTCAGAAACCATAGAATTTTATGATATTTTACAAGAAACCATTGACAAAGTAAATAAACAAGATTATCTCATAATTGCTGGTGATTTTAATGCAAGAGTCGGAAATCAACCGATAAGAGAATGCATTGGATCAGAAGGAGAACCAACTTGCAACAATAATGGTAAACTGCTAATAGATTTTTGCATATTCAATAATTTAAGAATCACAAACTCCTTCTTTAGACACAAGAAAATACACAAATATACATGGGCAGCAAGGGGATCAAAGTCTATAATAGATTATGTACTAATTAATAATAAATTTAAAAAGTCTGTAAATGATACTAGAGTATACAGAGGAAGTGAAATTGATAGTGACCATTTTCTTGTTGAAAGCAAAATAAAATTATATCACAAACACATCAGCACAAGAAAATACAAGCAGACAGTACAAAATAAGATACCAAAAAAGTTTAAAATTCACTTATTGGAAGACCAAAGTACACAAATATTATATCAAACTAGAATAAAGAATAAACTTAAAACAAGCACGGGCGATATTGAAGAGGACTGGATAAATCTAAAACAAGCAATCATGGAAGCAGCATATGAGAGTCTCGGATATAAACAAATCAAAAACAAAAAGAGATTACGAACTTGGAATCCCGAATTAAAAGAAAATATTGAACAAAAGAAAAAAGCCTATAAAGTGTATTTACAAACTAAACAAGAGGAACATTATACAGAATATAAAAAAACTCAGAGCTAAGGTTCGTAAATTGTCTAGAAAATACAGAAGGGATGATTGGGATAAATTTGTAAAATCCTTAGAACGTGATATTACAGGAGCACAAAGACAGGGATTTAAAATATTCAAAAAATTACAGATGGAAACAAAAGACAAAATTAATGTTAATCTGATACCAAAACAAGACTGGATTACTTACTACAAAAATCTTTGGTCAGAACCGAACACTCACACTGAAAAAATTACTTCGAATTTGACTTGTGAAAATGAAATAGAAAAACCAGACATAACAATGGACGAACTAGAAGAAGTTTTAAAGAAGGCCAAGAACAGGAAAAGTCCAGGTTTAGATGATTTAAATTTAGAACTTTTTAAGTATGGAGGAACTGCCTTGAAAGAGAAACTATTAGAACTTTTTAACAATATTTGGCATTGTCTTAATATTCCAACGGATTGGGAAACGGGTCTAGTAATTAATATACATAAAAAAGGTCAGAAAAACAAATGTGATAACTACCGAGGCATTACCTTACTCCCAACTGCATCTAAATTATATGCCAACATAATTAAAAATAAGTTATCAGTAAGTACTGAAACATTTTTGGAAGAAGAACAATGTGGATTTAGAAAAGGGAGGAGCACTATAGATGCAATATTTACCCTGCAACAAATTATGGAAAAAAGGAGAGAATTTAATCTCCCACTGTACATACTATTTATAGATTATGAAAAGGCATATGATAATGTAAACCGAGATAAACTTTGGCAGATACTGCATGAAGAACATATACACTCACATGTAATACGAGCCATACAAAGCTTATATCAAAATTCTAAAATCAAAATTAAATTACCAGATGGAGAAATAACAGAACACATAAACACAGGCAAAGGTGTTCGACAAGGATGTGGACTATCTCCACTCTTATTTAATATATATATTAACAGAATAGTGCAAGAATGGAAACAAACAGTAAACAGTGGAATTTCAATAACTAGGAATAAAATAATTCAAACAATATTATATGCTGATGATCAAATAATATTATCAGATTCCGAAGATAGCTTACAAATAGCAGCATATCAATTATTCAAAATTGCCAGCAAATATAATATGAAAATTTCCACATCAAAATCCAAAACAATGGCAATGTGTGGAAAAAACATACAACGGGTGAAAATTGAGATTGATGGAAAAATTATAGAACAAGTGTCAGATTTCTCTTACTTAGGAAGTGTATTTGCAGAGTATAAGAGTGACATTGATTCAAAATTACAAAAATATAATAAAATGAATGGGGTAATACGAAGACATTTTGGTAAACAGATGAGGACAGAGACAAAACTAAGATTACATAACGTCACATCAAAAGCTGCTCTAAAATACGGAAGTGAAATTTGGATTTTAAATAAAAGAAACTCTCATAAACTTCAAGTAAGCCAAATGCGCTTCTTACGATCATTGTTAGGAGTTAATAGACTGGATCACCAAAGGAACACTACTATCAGAGGAAAACTTGGAGTAGCAAGTTTAAATGAAGATATCCAAAGATACCAACAAGAATGGAAAAATCATCTGAGAAGAATGGCAAGAAATAGACTTCCAAAATTGGCATTCCAATATACCCCAACTGGACATAGGGACCAAGGAAGACCAAAACATCGGTGGAAAGATCAAGACCATCTTCGCTAGGTTTACCGTACAGGCCACATGGCCTAAAACGAATTTGTTCATGATGATGATGATATAAAAAGAGTCGGAAGCTCGCATTTAAAACCAGTACTCAGTCTATTAAATGAGTTCAGCTTCTGCGATTTTTATTAATTCTTGAAATCCACTTTTTTCTCGATATTTTATTTAATATCTACGAGTAGTATAATATTATAAAGATATTGTGAAAAGAAAAATGAATGCTTGAACCAGGAATCGAACCGTGGACCTCTATTTCTCCAGACTAGTGTGCAGCCCACTATACAATTCTAGACGTGGTACAACGAGTAGTATGTTTATGTTCAAGAATGATTAGCTGCGCCAAGTAAAAAATTTGAAGTCCAAAAGACTAATGCCACCCATTTAAAAGAATGCTTCCATTAAAATAATGGAATACTAATAAAACTTTACTTCTCTTACTAAGTAAAAAATGTGAAAGATCAAATGTGTTATTAATACACGCATTTTTTATGTTACTAGAACGTTAAGGCTTATGCCAGCTTGCTTCTCGAGTAAATAGAATAGAAAGTGCGGAACATAGAATTCATTTCTTAATTTTTGTCTCGATATGGCTCTTTACCTAGAGTACAGTTACCCAACAAGAACAAAATTAAGCATTTGTGTCCAAATGCCTTATTATTCTTCTACTTAACAATCATTACGATTTCACACAAAATTTTCACGCCACCTTTTGGTAGGATCATACATATTATCTATATCTTCGGCTATTTTGTATATATTTGTAGACTGCTTTTGAAATACTACTAAAGCTCATTCTTTCAAAAATGGCATTTCCAATTTTTCTGATACTAATAACTAACTAACTCACTATCACAATCAAACTCATAGGTTATCGGTCGCGCGGACATAATCTCTTCATTTATATCCCTATCCTGAGATAAAGTTTTACAATCATCCTCTGTATAATCTTCCTACCTCAAATCATAGTTAATGTTATTCTCCCAACTCCTCTTGGTCTACCATTTAGGAATTTTCCCTCTGGTTTTCCTACAAGAAGCTTCCACATGCCTCCCTTTCATTCCTCATTCGTGCCAAATGTCCTGCTCACCGCAGTCTACGAGACGTGACTAATCTTATTATGCCTGGTTTCCTATAAAGACCATGCAGCTGACTTTATGTAGTTTTCTCCATTCACGTGTCTTTTCATCTCTCTTAGGTCCAATAGTTTCCTAAGGACTTTATTCTCAAATACTCGTAATCTCTTCTCCTCCCTTAAAGTAAGAGTCCATGTTTCGCATCTATATAATACAACTGGAAGAATAACAGTTTTATATATTTTCAATTTAACTTTATTGAGAGAAGATGGGACGACAAGACTCCTTGTAATGTATAATATCATGCATTTCCAGAATTGAGCCTAGGTTTTATATCTTTATGCATCTCATTCCTACTTGTAATTATTGTTCCTAGATATCTGAAGTCAATCACTACTTCAAAAATTTCCCTCATTTATCTAATACTGATAGATATATTTCAGAACTGGTTGGGATTTGAGCTAATTTCAAATGTAGCAGTATATTGTATATTTATCTAATCCACCCCAATTTCATCCCAATATACTTGTGGTACAAATAAGCGGGTTTCAGGGGACCACATCACTGTTTAATCAGCAGAGCGAAGACAAATATCCGTTGAAGAAGAAATCAACTTACGTGCGGTTGCACCTAGTTGTCATGAATGCACTTAAATAGTGCACTGCATCATACCTGTTCTGAGATGCTATCTTCTGTTAGCTTAGTTCTTATGTACAAGATTAACTATGTCTTCAACCTCAGGCGATGCCACATTAATTTACTTGAGAACAATTCGTCTATAGAGTCAGATGAGTTCGGAGTGCCTTTGCTTTTGTACATTATCTTGAGTAGCGAATTTCTCTACTTTGCCGGCATTTATCCTGTACATGTAAACATTTGTTCAACAGACTAGTCCACATTTTCCCTGTATACGCCCACACTTTCCCTGTATACGCCCACACTTTCCCTGTATACGCCCACACTTCTTTTATATGTCCATCTGGTATTCCGTCTGGTCCAGGGGATTTGTGACTTTTTAAATATTTCTCTATTTTCTCCACTCATTTTATGATATGTGTTGAAAGCATTTTATTTCTTGCGATAATGGCGCTCTCAACGTTGGTTCCATCTTTTAATATCCGCATTTTGATGACTGCGATGTTCTACTAACTTACAAATGACGGATTGTCGGACAAACTGTAACTGTTCGTAATATGTACATCGGATTCATATTTAATGTACGAAAATATTATCAAGATTTTCCATTTTTCCAGGAACTGTCATGCTATATCTTAAAGAGAGAAATCTTATTAAAGATTCTACACGCCTTGACTCCCAATTACGAGTATTTATCCTCTTGTAACGTAATGTCAGTGCACTTCTACATGTGCACTCTTGTCACCCGCAAAACATCTAAGCTATATTCAATTTCTCGCCATACATTATGCAGCATTTCTTGGGTGATGCTAGCAACAGCATCAGTTATCCTTCTTCTGAAAGTGTTCAAATCAAATAAGGTCTACATGTGTTGCATATATCCTTTCCTTTACATAATCCCAATAAAAAAACATTGGGGGAGGACCACCACATTAGGGCTTAATTGCTGGATAACACATTTCCTAACAGATGGATTGGGCGCGATGGTTCAACACCATGGCCACCGCGATGACCAGACATAACCCTCTAGTTATTTTGGTTTGTTAGCTTTTTTAAGTTTTAACAGCGATATGTGTAAATGTGAAACTCAAATATAATATTGTTTATTGTGCTCACATAAAATAATAGCAATAGCACAATAATTTAAGCGAACACATCTATTATTAACAAAATTTTAAAAGCCAACCAACTAAAATCAACCTGACTACGCTACGCAGATGACAAATATAAGGTTAGTCAGAGTTTAAATAAAATTCAAGTAATGTGTGTTTATTCACATAAGCTAAACTCAACATATGATGTGTAAATGGCGGATGAAACTAAAATTGATAGAACGAGCTAACCATCTTGAAATTGTTTCTATCTACAATGGCGTAACAGCCCAATATTTGACTTCAATCTTTCTTTTGTTAGAAGTTAGTAGGCCAAGTTGATTTAGTTACGCACATTTTCCAAAGATGTCATAAATGGAATGCGGTCAACATACCGATTCAGTGAGGCATCTAGTAAGCTTTTAAGATATAACTAGGATGAAGGAGGTCATTAAATTTTGCTTAGAGGCCTCTTTGTTCAGACGTAAGGACTTAAAATCGTTTACTGAAGTTAAATACTTTCGAAAGAGGTAATATTCTACACAATTACCAACATAAAATACATAATTAAATGTGAATTTGAAGAATTTGTTTGGAAATAATTAGAATTGGAATGTATCTAAATTGTAAACTTAATTGATTGCACTAAGGGCTGCTGACTATAGGGATGAGTCATTTTATAAATATTCGATTGGTATAATTTTATAAATATTACCTTAAAGAAAGAAATGCGAGCGCTTCCCTTCGGAGCTACCAGTTTGTATGATCCATATTCAAGCATCGTTTTGAAGTCTGTGAAAGGCAAGTCAAGTTTCTGCACATTCAAGAACGATATCAGGGTAGCAGTGTACGCAGCATACAAGATCGTTATCAATAAATATAACGTAAGATAAAGAAGCCGACAGGATGCCACATTCAGTGGCGCTTTGTAACCTGGAAAAGTCACAACAAATTTACATTAAAACGTCAGGAACTTAGCCAGGTATATGAAATTTCATGATTTAAACTATTGGATAGAGAGCACTGATACAAAGTACCTTTACATTTTATGATGTGTATAATCGAATAGGACCAAAACAATTTTCCATATTTCATAATATATTGGCAAAAAGTTCATATTTTAGTGAAACTTTCATATTCTTCATATTTTCAAATTCTGGTAAGTAAAGTAAAGTAAAGTTATCCCACTACAGGCCTCAGGAGGCCCTTGGGGTACTGGGAGGTTAAGGCTCCCACTTTTCTGGACAATCGGCACTTGATGTCAGCTGGGTTGTCAGCCCTGCGTGACGGCCGTATTTACCCCAGAACAAGCGTCTGGTACTCATTTCCGTTAGAGGCTGAGTCAACCTCAGGGCCATAGTGCCACTAGAAGGTTTAGGTCAGTTTAAAATTCTGGTATTTTTTACAATATAAATTCTAGGAATTCGATAAATACATTTTTGAAGTGGCTAGTTAAGATTTTTTGATAATGTAATATGGTAGACAAGTGAAAATTCATCAGTAACGCGTCCTGAACAAAAATAATACATTTGACACATGGAATTAATTGGATGAGTAGACTTGGATGGAGAATTTTTCTGAAACTCGATCTCCTGAATATGAACATGAACCTAGGTTAAATAGAACAACAATGTTAGAATAATAACCACGTACCCTTCTCTAGTCATATAGCAGTCAGTTTATTCTCGCTACCTAAGGGCAATCCATACTCTTTGAGTGGATTACAACATTTAAATGCAGGAAATACTGCCGCTGCTAAACTTGGTACAATGTTGGGAAAAAAATGCAGGTCTTACTCCACACTTCGTGAAATATTTAGGAAAGTTCTTCTAGGTAAGACCAAGATTATTCTCATTTACATCAAACTATCAAATATAGCTCGATGCAAGTATGCTACCATAACATCGTGTGATCTAGAGCGTACTTTTTCTTAATAAAAACAATTCAGGGGCTATAGTATACTATCATAAAATATAGAAAAGCTTATAACAATGAATAAGGAACAGAATTGATAATTTGATTGTTCAAAACATAAAAAAACCAAGAGTAGACACCTGAAAGGCCCATTTTATGAAAAAACTAATGTTAAAAGAATTCCAACTACATTTTTAAATCTAGCTGTAATTGCAAATGAGAGTTTTAAAATACTCCATTAAATGAATTGTGGATTAATAACTGTAATATTTTGTTTCTCCAATTATGACATACTGGACTTGGTCTACTTGTGCTCTGAATCATCCCATTTAGGATATTGTTACATTTACATCTACTGGAGTTCAGTATTTTTATGCAACGTAAATAGAAATTATACAAACTATACTCACTCTAGATTTTATTTAGGGCTATATTTCGTGGAAGCCTTTATTTTAATTACCAAGTTTTGTTTGTTAATTATATTTGGATTTCTTAATTAATTTACACGGAATAAATAAATTGATTGTGTTTATATATATGTATATATATATATATATATATATATATATATATATATATATATATATCCTCCCAGTATTTATTTATTAAGGTTAAGTATTCCCGCTTTGGAGGTCCTTAGGGTAATGGGAGGTTGAGGCTCCCATCTTTCTAGACAATTGGTATATGATGTCCGCTGCATTGTCGTCTATGCGTGACGGCCGCCTTTGTTCCCAAACAATGATTCTGGTACTTATTTCCGTTAGCAACTGAGTCAACATCAAGGTCATGGTACCGACAGAATTTTTGGTCCAGCTAAAAATCCTCACCCAATCGAGACTCGAACCCATGACCTTCCGGCTTGTAGTGCCATTATTCAAACAACTACGCTATGACATGAGCCATAGCAATTGCTTCAAATCATGAATATGATATTTTTATTGGATCCGAATTAACGAAAAAGCTAATTGAAATGGAAATACAGTGCACATCTAGAATTCTTGAGTTATAAACGAGGTATAAGTATCTCAATTATGCGCTCATATATTCAGGGTCTATGTATGTAAACACGTATAAAACGTTTAGAAAACAGTAGCCTCATAATATTTCCGTGTCTTTTTCTTTCCATATTTTTCATATTTTGTTATCATGATTTCATATTTTGGGATAATTTTCTTCTGATAATTCCTCGCTCTTGTTATGAGAATTTAAATAGGAAAGGAAAACTCGTGCATCGTCAAGATGTTTATTTTGATTCAGGCTCTGAAATACGTACTCTCTACTTTAGTTCCAGTTTTATGTTTACTCTCATCTTTTGATTCAAAATACGTAATATTTTCATCTGACGAATATGAATGGTAAGTGGATTAATTTTTTTAAGATGTGATAAAATATATAGTAATACAACAATGTGCCATAGTTAAAAAATATTTAAAATTGCATAATAATAATAATAATAATAATAATAATAACATTAACATTAACATTAACATTAATAATAATATTAATAGAAATAAAAGAAAGCAAATTAAACAAATGCAATTACACCGGAAAAAGTATAACGTTACAACACTAACTCCAACATTTATACATCACTTTCACAGAGTTTTAGGTAATTGTTTTAAATAATCAAAAAAGTTATACTCTAAACTGCAATCAAAAGAAAGTAGTGTAATATAAAATGCACTACAAATATCCACGAATTCATTAGAATTTCCATTCATCTCTTTCATTTCCATTTTTTAAATCTTTGTTGATCCCAATTACTGGACACCAGAAATGACCATAAATACTATATGTGTGTTAATGATCTAGTCGGTACATTTTTTATTTCAACAACATAAATAGGGTAAACCCACTAGCACTAACGAATCCGTAGGTATAAGGTCTCCATATATCCCTATCCTGAGATAATGCTTTCAAATCATACCCTGTGTAATCTACTTCCCTCAAATCATTGTTAATATATTCTTCCACCTCATTCTTGGTCTACTAACTGGGCGTTTTCCCTCTGGTTTTCCTACAAGAAGCATCCATGCAAATCTTTGATTCCATATTCGTAACATATGTCCTGCCCATCACAGTCTAAAAGACTTAACTGTTATTATGTCTGGTTTCCTATAATGATCATGTAGCTCAGTCTTATGTAGTTTTCTCCATTCACCTGTCTGTTCGTCTCTCTTTTGTCCAAAACTTGTCCTAAGAACTTTATTATCAAATACTAATAAACTCCTTTCCCCCTTAAAGTAAGTGTTCATGTTTCGCATCCATATAACTGGGAGATTTTTAATTAACTAATTAATAATAACTCAATTATGAAACCGAAGAAACAATTCATCTAAATATTAAAAATATTTTTTTTAATGTGTAATGTAGTTTGAACTCACCTTGGAGAAAGTGACAGATCAGAACAAAAAACCATAAATTACATAAACTAAGGTCTCCATCAGGCAAAAATTTATTGATTTTCTTGTAGAAATGAACAATAGTCGCCATAATGAGGTAGGTAACAATGAATACCAGAAATATGACAATCCATAGATTACTTTTAAATGGTGACATTATTGAAAATATGGTTTCCTTGAAACACGGTCGCTTTATGAACACCATCATTCTGGAATAGAACAAGTCATATATCACTTTAATAGGTCTAAAGAAGGTATGCACTCTGTCGAATGCCCGCTAGTGGCCCTACGAATGTATGTTTTTCATCTGCCTCTAATAATTGTGATTCACCTTAATTTAATATTTTACCGCGAAAAACGCAATCGAAAAACAGCTCACAAATTAAGCAAATATAACTTTTCTTACATAATATCTCCCGAATCTGTTACGACGAATTTACTGAAACTGACATAAAAAAAAACGGAGCCTAGTGTCTAGAAAAAAGTAAAATATTTTGATTGATATGTGTTTCTTGTAAAATACGTAAAAAATGAAATAATTATGGTGGGATTACGATAAACGATCGTTGGCGTTGCGTCGCGCTACATTTGAGTTCGTTAATGTTTATCAAATACACCTTCCACGTATCATATTATGACGAACATTTGCAGGTACGGCGCATGGTGGCGTTCGTTGTAAGTTGGCAACATCAAGCTTCAACAAACGCAAATGTAACATAATATCGGTTCCCGCATTTCATTTGTTTCCAGCTGAATGTTGTTGAGCTTATAGGATCTAATAAATTATAATATTTCGATATTTTAATAATTATATCAACATGAGAGACGAAGTGCTTATCGAGTTTGTGCGATCGCACGAGTTTATATACAAAAAAAGCTATTTGGGAATAAATAGGAACAATGTAAGCACTGCCATTATGTCTATTTACCACATTTCGCCTTAACATAAACGTCAACGAACGTAGATCATGATACACATACTCAACTTGTCTTATAACGGAAAATCAAAGAAGTTTCATCGTAATCCCACCATAATGCGGCAATAAGTCAGTTAACCACTGCACATGTTTGCAAGGAAAAAATCAGATTGGTTGAAACTGGGGTTTTGAATACGGGACCTTCAGAATAAAATCTGAAACTTTACTGTCGCGCTAATTAAGTTGGTGTCACGCCTGCCTCCAAACTTTTCGAGCTGAGTTCGATAATCAGCGAAAGATACTTCTGATATAATCAGCGAAAGATACTTCTGATATAACGCTGTTAGGTATTGCAGATTGGCCACCTAGATCACCAGATCTCACGCCATGTGATTTTTCAATGTAGGGAATTTTTAAGGACTAAGTTGACAGAACAAAACCACTAAACCTGCAACATTTACGGGGTTTGATTGAACAGGAATTTGAAAACACTTATGGTAATAAAGGGAAATTGTGTGATAACATCTGCAAATCAGTGTTAAAACGACGTCTTCAGTGCTTAAACAACAATTTCGTTAGCTGTTTTATTTATAGATGTTGTAAGCTTCACAAAATAATATATTTGCATTTTCTGTTAACTGACTTATGGTACACCTTGTATTGTAATATTCAAATTTACATTCAAAATTTATTGATTGAGGTCATGAGAACCAGCACTGTCAACCATTGCATGCCGAAACCTACCTTGAAATTTCTTCAGAGAAGCGTTGTGAAATACTAAGATCGTGTCCAAATAATTATCTGCTTTTTGGGCTGCAAGGTATTAAAATCCAGCGCCAAATATTTCATTTAAACTATGGGGAAGTAATACAACACCTGAATTGGTAGATTGGATAACCCTCGCCATCTGCAGTCTGCGCCGTGTCCCTCTTCACCTCACTCCGCTCTTATTAAAGCATGTAGTCCATCTGCTCCGTACAGTAGGTCACCATTGCTAGATTCTTCCTTCGATTTCTGTGCCTTGCAGTTAAAAAATGTTTATATATATATTTACACGGCCCTGTTACATCAAAACACTTTTCTGGCAAAAATTAAGGTTGTTTCGACATCTAATAGTTGGAAACCTCCTTGCAAGTAACATTTGTTTTTAAATGAGATAAATGGATGAACATTTAGTCAGTTGGGCCGTTTATTTGGTGCTATAGAGATATAAGATTTTACTAAAATCTGCTGCCATATAGAGAGGAATAACTCAACTACATGTACTAGAAATTAGTTTTGCTTCAGAATCACATTGATGCAAGTGACAAGATGACTGCAGTCAAGCAAATAATGAATATGTTGTTGCATTTTTGTGAAGAAATAACAAGAATAGGCCTATAGTAGAAAAAGTAAAAAATAACTAATAAAAGCTTTCCCATCGTACATCAGCTATTGTTCGTGCCATAAAAACATTACTATAAATTATATTTCCCCAAGTATATATCATTTCTAATCACATTATATAATGGAAATGGAAAATGAGGGAAATTTTTAAGACGTGGTTGAATTCAGATACCTAGGAACTATATTCAAGAGAGGAGAAAAGATTAAGACTATTTGAGGATAAAGTTCATAGGAATATTTTTTTGATCAAAGAGAGATGATCAGACAGCGAATGGAGAAGACTGTATAACAGTGAGCTGCATGAGCTTTATAAGAAACCAGATATCATATGAACAGTTAAGTCTCGTAGACTACGATGGGAAGGATATGTGGTACGAATAGGGAATGTAATGGGGGTATCGAGTTTCTTCTAGGAAAACCAGAAGGAAAAGGCCGAGTTGGTAGACCAAGAATGAGGTAGTAGATTTACATTAACCGTGATTTGACGGAAGTAGATTATACGGTGGATAATTTTAAAGTATTAGCTCAGGATACGAATGTATGGAGAGCTTATATCCACGCAACCATGAACCTACGGGATCGATAGTACAAGTAAGTTAGTTAGTACGTAACTCAGTGCATTGATAATAACAAAGGACTAATCAATGAATGACAACGTAGGGACATATTCAACAGAGGATTCCATCCTCAAAGTGTTTCCTGCTTCAAGTGCGACAAATTAAACAACACTCTGAAAGCTCAGAGTGATCAGATGCTTAAAAAATGGAGTATGAACCGATCTGCACATTGCTGAACAAGCAAGATCCTCTAAATCTGATAATGTCAAACTCTGTTTAAATAATAATTAACTACATCTTAACTTTGACCTTGAAAAACTCTCCCAATAACATGTCTTAGTACTAATGAAGTATTTCATAAGATGCAGTAGCAGACACACAATTTAGGAATTCACAACTGTGATTCTGGCGATGCATTTCCAGCTTCAAGTGCGACAAATTAAACAACACTCTGAAAGCTCAGAGTGATCAGATGCTTAAAAAATGGAGTATGAACCGATCTGCACATTGCTGAACAAGCAAGATCCTCTAAATCTGATAATGTCAAACTCTGTTTAAATAATAATCAACTACATCTTAACTTTGACCTTGAAAAACTCTCCCAATAACATGTCTTAGTACTAATGAAGTATTTCATAAGATGCAGTAGCAGACACACAATTTAGGAATTCACAACTGTGATTCTGGTGATGCATTCATGCAATTGAGGGGTGAATCAGAAGCCTCTCGAGGAGCAAACGAGATTATATTGTGTATGATTCACCAGGTGAAAACCCTACCATCAAATGTTAACATATCACAGCATTTAGAATCGGAATCACAAGATAACTATGATTTGGCATACACTGCAGAGTATACAAATGTTCAGATTGTAGATAAAAAACATGTGATTCCATGGCACATGTCAGGGTTATCATTTCAACAGACACAATCAGTATGTATTGTGTCGCATTATAATAATGGCGTTTGAATTGCGCGACTGGCGGCGGGAGTAGGAATCTTGCACTTTTTTACTGGATGGAAAAAACGCGAATTGACGACTCGCAGTTGAAATACCGGCGCAAAAATTTCGATATGCGTCTGGAATTTCATGGTGGAAGGTTCTGTTTGCATACACCCTCCATATCAACAAAATTCGATACCAGAAACTTTTATACTAGAAGAATCTCGACTGACTCCAAAAGCTTCCTACCTTCGCTTGTATAAACTGTTTGCGAGGGTAGGGAGGTATCAGTTGTATTGTGACAGTGATACAGTGAACTGAGATAAGTGACAAGTGAAATCATTAGAGACGTGAAATAATTGTTCGCAAATAAACTGTAAATCAACATTAATTATTATTACAGCTATTTGTTAGAGAAATGTCACTGAAAGTTTATGTGAACCAAATAAAGTTACTGTGAAAATTTTCGTTTATTATTTATTATTATATTACATATGTTGTGTTTATTACGAGAAAACAAGGTGAGAACCCGGTAGCGCGGGACAATATGATGAAAAGGGATGATACTGAAAAACAAAAAGGTTGAATAGTTGAAGATTCGATGGATAACATGAGAGAAATGCTCCGCTTTGCTAATTGAGTTTAAAGTCACCCTGAAAACACACACCTTGATCTTCGTCACAACACTTAAAATTTCACAAGATGCTAAGAACACTGCGTAATGAAGAGTTTATCATTGAAAAAAAAGAGTTAAGATCTGCGTACTCCACTCGAGTTCATTCTCCAACACACCATAGTTTAATCTGAAAGGTTGTGCTCAAAACGTGACTAACCCAGGAACAATACGTATATGAAGACAAGGAAATAGGCTGGCAATAAGGTAGCAGCCATGCCACTATTCTTGCTCTGCGGATGGCTGGTAACCAACCCAGGGGACTTCTTATTAAATGAAAAAGCCTAATCAAAGGCCGGAATTATCACACTGATGACGACGAAGCAGTAGTATTAGGGCTTTATTAGACTAAAAGTAAGATATTTACAATATTATTTGCAAATATGGGTCGCACGGGCAGTAAGCCGTACGTGCTGTTGACAGTCCGTTACAATAAAGTAATAATTGGTAATAGTATAAAGAAAAAGACGACAAAGCAACAAATAGGGTGATGATTAAGGGTCTCACTGTTGCGAGAAGTAACACATAAAGAAGAAAAGTTAGAATTAGAGTTAGAAAAAAAATTGACAATGCCATTATTTTGGAAACAAAAAAGAAGAGAAATGGATCAGAAGAATTAGGAAAATATGTAATGATTTAATCTGGAGTTTCAAAAACTTGGAGTACCAAGATTAAATGAAGATATAGAAAGATACCAACAAGAATTGAAAAGTCATCTGTGAAGAATGAAAGGAAATAGACTTCCAAAATTAGCATTCCAATGTATTCCAACTGGACATAGAAGCAAGAAAGTCCAAACCGTCGGTGGAAAGATCAGGACCATATTCGTTAGGCTTACTGTCACAGGCCACATGCCTAAAACGGATTTGTTCATGAGATGATGATGATAAAATAGGCATAGAATCTGTGAAAATACTATTTTTGACAAAATATCCGTATTCAGAGGAAATAAGAAGTGATAATCCTCCTCCGTGCTTTCAGAGACGTACCATGTTGCACTCTGTTAATAGACTTAATGCTGAGTACCCTTACTGCGAGGTAATAGAGTTTTATATGCCGTACTGACTAACTCACTTCCACTATAGAAACTGTGGGTTAATAGCCGCGCGGACAAAAGCTCTCCATACATCCCTATCCTGAGATAATGTTTTCCAATCATCCCGTGTATAATATACTTCCTTCAAATCAAGGTTAATGTAATTCTGCCATCATATTCTTGGTCTACCAACTGGGCGTTTTCCTTCTGGTTTTCCTACAAGAAGCTTCCATGCATCACTTCCATTAACCATTCGTGCTACATGACCTGCCCATTGCAGTCTACGATACTCAACTGTTCTCATTATATCTGGTTTTCGATGAAGATCAAATGGCTCACTTATATAGTCTTCTCCTTTCACCCGTCCGTTTATCTCTCTTTGGTCAAAACATTTTCCTAAGAACTTTATTGTCAAATACTGGGTAACCTTTCGTCCTCCCTTAATAGAAACATGTATAATTACATTTATAATAAAACACTGAAAGAGGTTATAACACTGCATAAAACAGTATTAACCAAAAAAAAAACAAAACTCAAAATATTTTACGATTTCTCCCAGACACTTGGCAGTGCTCTATTTGTAGCCCATTTCGGAAAAATTGCAGTATGAGATTCCGAAGTCACAACCTTCATTCTGAAATAAAAGTTTAAATCTTGTGACTTGTGAGCTTTTTTTTTTTCAACTGGAGTATGCGCAGTAAAATACAAAATAAAATTGTGGTTATAACTTGAGGTGAAGGTGGGCCGAAATATAAATCAAAAAACCACTTGAAGCCGCCATTTTTATATATCTGCTCTAGTTAAAGCTTAAGTGTACATATTTGTATCTTTAAAATCTTCTGTAGTAATTTCTATTTAGAATCACAACGCTTGAAATGATTGTAGCTGCACTGAAACCACAGATTTACGTTTAGTAAAATTAATTTAATTAGTTGAAAATAAGTTACGACGCGTCTTGACCTCAGACTCTGTGATTAAAATCTCTGCTATTACAAATAACACTCTTCAATATCCTGTTCTGTATGTAAGTTAATTATGTTAGCTATTTAAAATACACCTAATTATTTGTTTGTTTTAAATTTACTTAATGTATTCTTCGAATCAGCGGGTTCTCAATTTGCTTCTATAGTGTAAAGGTACAATGTTACCACATTAATGAAACAAAATAAAACCATTACTTATCGGTGATGATAGGAGGAAGGAACTGAACGGCCTGCATTCTTTCTTGAGTGAATATAAACTCATCAACTGCGACGTCCACCTCGCCGGAAACAACCATTCCCATCATTCCACTCCAGGTCTTGGTCTGCTTCTTAAATGTTCCGAATTCCTTATCGCGTGGCATTTCAAAATTTGTGCTGTAATTAAAAATAACTCTTTATTTCTAGAATTGCAGAATTCTGAAACAAAAATATGAATCATTTGAATATCCGAAAATCGGGTAAATTAGTTTTAGTAAACGCATAAAATTGACTATGAGTAACTAAGATAAAGTTCAGGTAACATGATGCATGTAAGTGTAACTGTTGAAGCAACACTTTACATGTAATGAAAGGCGAACTAAAAAATGTAAATAATAACTGGATGGAGTGAGTTTAACATGACTATTTAACTCATGTCCCAAATGGGAGTAAATGACCAATCACGTTTGAATGAATTTTGTTTCACAACCAATGACAGTCGTGTTTCTCCTCACTGTTATTGAATTTTGTTTATCAAAATAAAGAAAGCTTCTCCTTTTTAATATTCTGAACAGGTCAGAGCATTATTTTGCAGTGACTGACTCTCCAACAAATACGTTGAATACAGCAGATAAAGAACAGATTTCTTCGACGTACACATTTTTGATAATTGTGTGTTCAATAATTGTGTTTATAAATAATGAGTTTACTGAGTTATTTCCGAAAAAATAATTAACCCATGATATTGGTTATAATATACAGTTTGATGTTTTTAATTTTTTCCCCACTAGGGTGCATTCTTACATTATTGCGATCCTCCTTGGCAATAAATATGATGAAGTTGCAGTGGATAAACAAATGAAACATAACCAAGTATATCTCATTTATTTTCAAATATCGCTGTTTACATTAAATATATAAATATTATAAATTAACAATATTTAAAAAACGATTTTTGAGTAAACAGCTTAACATTTTTCGTTAAATAGTCCTAACAAATGCCACATTTGATTTCCAAATTCTCTAGATATATTGAAAATCACTCGTGGCATTACTTATGATGAATATTTTAAATTCACAACCATATAATTAAGATCAAAGTCAGTAACATATTCTATGTTACTATATTGTTAACTGATTATTAACTAATCAATTTACAGTTAATGTAAGTTTCAACCGATCACGGTCGACTATCACTGAAATGTTGTCGAAATGAAATTGCCAGACATGATGCCGGAAATTATTATCGAGACTGATTCGTCATTAGTGTCTGACCATTAATTCTAAAATGAGTCGTCAAAGATATTTTCCATCATCTAACAATTTTATCATAAGTAATGCCACGAGCGATTTCCAATTTATCTAGAGAATTTGGAAATCAAGAGTGGCATTTGTTAGGACTATTTAACGAATAAAATTAAGCTGTTTACTCACAAATCATTATTTAACTATAGTTATTTTAAACTATTTATATATTTAATGTAAACGGCGATGTTTGAAAACAAATGAGAAACGGTAGGTACGCTTCATCTGCTTCTTTTGTTTATCACTGCAACCAGATCATACTATTTATTGCCAAAGGAACGCAATATTGTAAGAATACTGTCTAGTGGAGAAAAAAATGAAACACATCAAACTGTATATTAATTCATTTCTGATGTCGTATGATGTAAATATGACAATTATATTTTTCTGGATTGTTACCTGGGAAAAAATACATTTAAGAAAGTGCAAACAGTGTTTTTTTTTGTGGTATAATCAATTGCTACAAATGTTTTTATATTAACTCCCGCATGCGGCATGTGTTGACATTCATGCACTATATATACAATCTGGTAGCCGTATTTCTCACAGGCTCAGTCACTGCAAAATAATGGTCAGACCTGTTCAGAATATTAAAAAGGAGGAGCTGTCTTTAATATGGTAAATATAACACTGATAAATATTTCGTGAAACACGACTCTGATTGGTTGTAAAACAGAAGTAATTGAAACGTGATTGGTCATTGACTCCCATTTGGGGCATGAGTTAAATAGTCTGTGTAAATACTGAATAGAACGAGATAATGAGCGCATTGTCTTACATCTTGATTACATCTTACAGATTTATTACTAATTTCGACCGCGGTCATCTGTTAGGCCTATAATTGGTTCAAACCATAGACTTTATGACTTATATTCTATGATCTGGGGAATTTTTATTCTACATAACTTCTATATTGTATTCAGTGATAGTTTATACTAATTCCGAGGTAAGTTCCAGTTGTACAGTAAGCAATTAGCATAAGGCATTATTTCGCCGACACCGTCTATTAGGGAAACTGTGATACTTTTACCCACCATATGACTGAATTGTGTAATGAACTGTGAACGATAGAAACATTGTTCTCGGGCAACATCGTATTTTACGGGAAATAAGACTATATTCAAGGTAAGTAATACCGATATAATTATAAACTTCCATTTCTTATTTATTTATGACAAAAAATATAATGTGCCTAACTAATTAGACGATTACCCTTTTACCATTATGTCAAAACACATAACTATTTGGAATTTAATTACGAGCAGAATATATGCTCTATGCTGACTCACCCATAAATTCTACTTTTTTTAAACCACTTCATCCATGGTTAATGTAAGATTTTTTCACTAAACTGTTTGAAAACATTCAAAATAATGTTTTTCTCTCCGCTTTTCAAATATTTTCCTTTGCAGTATCTTATAAATATTCAGAAGCGGCCATTTTAAGAACAATTGAAATTCCTCTGTATTTTGCATTGCGCATGTGTAAAAATATTAAAATGCTTATTTTAATCCATTAAAATTGTAATTATTTATTTTAAGATGTCAACCGCGGTCTCGAGGTAGCGTGCTACCATGTCACGTAGCGGGCACGAGTTCGATCCCCGGTCGGGACAAGTTTCCTGGGTGAGGTTTTTTCGGGGTTTTTCCTCACTATAATAATATAAAGACTTGACCTTCTACCAACACTTAACTTAGAAATTTCAAACCCAATTCAACCCCCAATAACTCTAACAAAAATTACTAACAATATTAAGTATAGAGGTAAACAAATAAATGAAGGTGTAGGGAAAATTAGTCATCTTAACATAGAACCCCCTAAAATAACTATAATTAATAATCCTAAGTTAAACGTTAGGAAACTTTAAGGCCTACACGGTCTCCAAATACCGTTTGGCCATCATTATCATCAATGTCATATTCGCCTAATTAGCTTAAGTTTAGATTAGGCCTCTCCTGGCGCATTCTTATCATCATCATTATCAACTCTCACATCATCAGGGCAGCGCCCCAACCTCAGAAGTGGGTAACAAGTACACAATGCCGAGAGAGAACACCAGAAATGTCGAAATGACAACCTGGGGCATTTAAAAAAATTAAGATTATCCCATCCATAGTATCCATAGTAATTCTGCCCGAAGGCAGGTCCTTCACTGCAATCATAGCATTTTTAATGCTATGCTTGCAGCTTTACTAGGAATTGTAGGTGTGGTAGATTCCCGTTGCTTTCCATACTGGTGAAGTATGATGATGATGACGATGATAATGATAAGGATGATGATGATGGCCATATGATTTTGGGGACCTCACCCAGAAAAACTGCCCCGACCGGGGATCGAACCCGGGCCCGCTGCATGACAAGGCAACACGCTACCTCGAGACCACAGCGGTGGACAGATTATCCCATATAACGTATATAGACATATGCTTAGATAATACATATTTTTATTATTTTTAATTTTTTTCTATCGAGTGTTAGAGACCTAACTAAATTTTCTTATAAGCTTAAGGGTATTATCGCCTCACTATGATGGTTGTCCGTTTATATGAAAGCGGGTGCCGCGCGACAATGCTTGACAAGGGATGACATGCGGAATTATTATAATGGAGATAGTCGGCATCTTTTGAATTTAATTATTTATAGCAGCTGCGGGGGAAACAAAGCGAGCGGTTGGACAACTATCATAGTGAGGATACAATATAATAGTTATATCAAGAATGAAAATTCAGTCATAGATCTGGTTTGTTTATATTGCAAGTGGAACATAGATGGAAGAGGTATAGCAAACGCTTTCTCCCAATCATATAATACACAGTTTTAGTACAATCATCAATAATAATTAACAGTAGAACTACCTCAATAAGAGACACAGTATTTCTTGATACTCTACTAATCGCTGTTTGTTTGTATTCACTACTGCATCAACAAACAACGTAATAAGAAAATCATATTTGCCATTTGTTTCAGTGTAATTTACTTTTTGTTAATCAATTATATGCGTAAGCATAGTTTTGTAAAAATGTTAGCCAATGTTCGGCGTGCATTGCTACGCCTAAATAAATGAAATGATTTTAAATTTTCGTTTCAGGTAAACTCCTACACCTAATGTTTTTAGAGTATAATAGCAGCTAAACACTCGCCGTACCTCAAATGCTTTACACGAAGCTATACAATGCGACAAACTAAACATTACGGTTTGCTAGAGTAAATTCTTATTTTCGGATTTCACGTAAACCCCCAATTGTAATATTCGGATTTCGCTGCGTTTTGGATAATACCTCTCTAGGTTTATTTTAATTGCATATACTGAGTTTCGTTGTAAAACATAGAAAATTTCGACCACATTTAAATTTTTGTTGCACCTGAACTCCTACGTCTACGAGTTTTAGAGAATAATAGATAGAGGCTAAACACTCAACATACTTGAAAACATGCACGTACAAATTTCGATGAAGATCGGTTGAGGGATTTAGAAGTATATGGGTACATTTCTGAACCTAACTTCAAACCACGACCCCAGTTTTCCAATAATTTATTGTTTCCATAACACTTATAAAAATGGCTAAAAGTTCACAGAAATTGTCATGAAACCAAAGACAAGACATTTGTTTTTTGTAATTAACAGCCGTGGATTTTCAGTTTTTATGGTTGTTATGGAAACAATAAAAAAATCTGAAAACCGCGGTCGTGTTTTAGACTTAGGGTGCGAAATCCACCCTATAAGTCGCAAACATACACAGGCTGGATTTTTATATATTATATTTAAATTGGGACATTTTGTAAACAAAATTCTCAGGTCTTAATTAGGAGAATTATTCTATCGATTTGTAATTGATTCTCTCTATTATGTACTAATATCACTCTATTATATTCTATATCATATAAATGGGTGAAAACTATAACGGTGTAAGTGACATTTTTGTGAAAGCTGAGTTAAGTGTAGTTACCGTTTGTTACTTTCGAATGACAGAGAGATTCAAGTGTATGCTCTCAACTACAGCTGTCTGGCGACGGATGAATACAACTGTTTAGTTACCCACAGCAAATGTTTAAACTCAGTGGCGTTCATTCAATCCCAGCTAGCCCAGCACTGGTGGGGTAATTAGTATATTAATAATTTTGGAATAAAATTATATATTTGCTAAATTTCATTCAAATCAATTACGGGTGAACATCAAAATTCAAAACTCCCGCCGCACCAGCATTCGCTTTGATGAAGCCTTCTGCGCATTCGCATTATCTCCATAGAGGAAGACACAAGTGTTTCCTCTACGTTATCCCCACCAACACCAGCTATTGCGCAACAGATGAATCCGCGCAAGTGCAATTTCGATGTATTCCTGCTAAGTCCAACGATAATCCACACTAGACCAGCGATAACCCACTAGAAGAAACTTATGTCTTATTTCACCGATTTTTATTGAATACCAGTTAGCTGGATCCAGTTAATGTCTAACTCGAATAAGTATACCCCTATCGACCTATCGATTCATGGATCATTCATTTGACGAAGAGACATGATTGGCTGATTTAGGAAGCGCCAATTCCTCAATAATACAACTTTTTCAAAATAAAAATATTAATTTATTTAATTTTATTTATGATAGTTATAATTTTGCAAAATACAAAAGAAGAAATAAATAAAATTATGCCGTACATTTTGTCATCTATAGCCACCTGTTAATTTAAGAAGCTTTATTTATGTTATATAACTGAATAACAACAATCGAATTATTACGAACATATACATATTATGATTTGTAGAAAGCAACAATTGAATTTAATATCGGCATTGAGTTCGTTCAAATGTACTATTAATACATTTTGTAAGTGACTGTATAGTTTATAATTTATATACGAGACCATTTTCGTGCAGAACTTTCAACGAAAAAAATGACATCATACAACAAGGTAGACCAACTACAGATTTACCGAATATTAAAAAAAAAAATTAAAAAAGTGAATTACAAGGCATTTTTGTATCACTGCACGTGTTGCATATATTGAATTGTGCATGCAAGATTTATACAAACACATTTATAGTAATAAATATTCATAATATTTAGAAACTGAATAATTTAGAATAACCTTTTTATAGATCATATTTTATGGTAATTGCTCTGACCACCGCACTCCATTGTTTAAACTCATTTTTCTCTGAATTATCTAAATGTAACTTATGCCGTTATGGTTTTCAGCCTTACACATTATCGTCTATTTCTACATACATTCTCTTCTTGGGAATCTCTAAACACATTTGTTACCATGTTCATCTAAATGTAAGTAATGATTTTAAAGAAGACTATGGTGATTGTTATAATGGATTTCACTTCTTTAAATAGACTGGGCCTAGTATAAATCGTGAAATATATTAGCATTATATTGGTTATTCACCTGAAGTTCATTCGAAACTCCAATTCGTTCCATAAAGCAATCATGTTTCCATACAGACCTTCAGAATTTGATTGGATTGTAGATAATTTCAGTTCATCAAAATATGGATTCTGTCAACAGAAGACAATGGTGTATATTATGCAATAAAAATAAACAATTCAAAGTATTTCATTAAATGTTTTTGTCATAAAATACTAATCATCAAAATAACACTTCTAAACAAAACTGAACCGTTCGTTTCTGATAGTCTCGCCATAATTCAATAATAATGTACATTGAATTTGTTTTTTGTTTGATTGCTACTGAGCTCATGTAGGACTACGCAAAATACTTACACGTGTTTCCTTTTACTCCACATTCCCTCATATATTTTTTTTTTTTGCTGTGGGCTTTCTTTCTCTCTTCTCCCATTGATGTTCCCTTTTCTTCTTGGGTTTGTCCTCTTGGTCAACTTGTCACTTGTACACCTTAATTCTAAAGATATCTCTGTTTATGATATCTTCTTCTGTAATTCCTGCCAATTGTACGTCCTTTTTACTTAACGAATCTATTTTATAGTATCCACTGGTGATTTAATTATATTTTCTTAAAATTTCAATATTTGTTTTAAAAGTCTTTTTGAGTCCGTTCCTTTAAAATTTCCATAACATTTATTTCATCGTGTTCTCATATCGCTATGAATGTCTGTATATAATTGTATTTCCTTTTTTTACTTCTGAGTCTATATGCTTTGCGTATGACATGAGGACCTAAAATATGTCTTATAATTTTGCATCCTTTTTTTTACTATATTTTCAATAGGGCCCATTTTTTCTTTGTGTTTATAGTTAATGTTTCTGCTCCAATAGACGCACTCTGGTTTAATTACAGTGTTGTAGTGTTTTAATTGTGAATGCAAAGATATTATAGATGTTGTGAGTAAGCCGAAATGCTGTTTCCATTTTTTAGCATCTACGTTTGTTGGCCTTAATTTCGATTCCATTTCCCTGAATTATTTCACCAAAATATTTAAATTGTGAAACTCGTTTAATGTATAGAATATATGTTAAATACTAAAAATCCTCAAGTCGCGTCCGAATCAGGACCGGGATGAGAGATGAAGATCCTTGCATTGAAGGTCTGTGAATAACAAGGATTCTGGCCGATCGCGCCTGATGTATCATCACAGTGCCAGATGAAGTGAAATACAACGAAATGAATGGAACGAGCGTGGAGAAATGGGGGAATGAAATTTGTGGCACAGGAAAAGGGAGAAACCCCGAGAAAAACCTCTCCAGAATTCGTTTATCCGCCATCAAACCCACATGGAGTGACCGAGACCCCAGTGGTGGTGAGAGGGGAGCTAACAGCTTGCGCCAATTAGCCGTCTTCCTGTTAAATACTGGTACATTTTAACATGTTTCAAAATGATCCTTAAGATCCTATACTGATTAACGTATCATGTTTTCCAGTTATTCTCTGTCCCTCTACTTTTAATATTTTCCGTCAATAAAGATCCACTTTAAGAAAAACTTGAGACCCGTGTCTTAAGCTTCTCTGACTCGTAAAAGGAACTCTGAGTAAAATGTAATTGGCCTTTCCGATCCAAATAATATCTTAGTTACATGATAGGTGTCCTTTTGAGGAGATGAGCTAACTACTTGCCACTGTAGGAAAATAAACGTAACTCAATTATATTGGTTACATAATTCTTGCTCCACTTGAGTATAGAGAGAAAGATAAACACTGTCAACCTTTGAAAGTAAGCAACACATTTGTCTAGATTTAGGCCTAATACTGGCTCAACATAAAAAGCTTCATATTATTTTCTACGTTTGCTCTAAAGTAAGCTTCTAATTTTAAATTATTCTGTTATAATAGTAATTAACTAAACAAATAAAATTCAGTATACTTAGTACCTCATCCAAAATCCTGCAGTGAGCCATGAATCGACCCATTAACCTTCCATAAAGCCGAGGATCCCGTGTCGTGGATTTACAGCACGTAAGATATAGGCTACATCAAAACCTCTGGCAAAATGGATTAGCCCTTACGTCCATACATGATTTTCATTGCTAATGACCTTAGCTGTTAAAGAGCGTCGTTATAAATGAAATAAGAACAAAAATATCCACTGTACGGCATGCCCTCCCATATTAGTTAAGTCCAAACAACAATGAAAAAATCAACATGGAGAAATTCGATGCGAGGATGGAATTCACAATGACAGTTCCCCTCTATATTAGTAGGTGAAGAAAGAATGACAATCAGTCAATAAATGAAGAACGGAAAACCCCATGCCAATGATGGAATCGACAATAGGCACCACCCGATATTAGTAAGTGAAGTCCGAACAGCAATCAAAGAAATCAAAAACTGTGAGGCTAATATGGGATCCACAATGAATTTTTGAAGCAAGCTGCAGATACCGGTAATTATCACCACCTTTCAACAAAATCTTGACACAAAGGAACAAACGGATCAGTGGAAAACGAGGATGATAATCTTCCTCCAGAAAAGAGAGGAAGACTTAACTATATTCCAAAAATGTGTATGTCAACTTTATAAAAAACTCTTCTCCGAAATAATCACCAGAAGACAGACAAATTGAACATCGAAGTTTTGCTGTGGGTACAGCATTAGATACCTCCTCTAGACCGAGAACTAATTAATGAAAAAGGCTGAACAATTACATCTAATAATATATATCTTGCCTTTGTAGACAACAGCGACGCCTTAGACTCAATCGAGCATTCGAGTGTATTACAACCACTACACACTCAAGGAGTCCAAAAATGATAATACAGCAAAATACTAAACAAAACCCAGACGACTAGATAGGGAAGTCTTGTATTTAACTAGCTTGTTATCTAATAAGAGGAGAAGGGAAGCGAACTAGCTCCAACGCGGGAACCTCAACGGCTTCAGAAGCGGAAGAAGAAACTTGTCTTCGACGGTAACGAAGGCGGAAGAGAAACCTGCAAGACAAGGAGTAGATGGGACTCCAAAGCTTTGGTTAGCAACCCGTCTAGGAGAGAGTAGATGGGACTCCAAAGCTTTGGTTAGCAACCCGTCTAGGAGAGAGTAGATGGGACTCCAATGCTTTGGTTAGCAACCCGTCTAGGAGAGAGTAGATGGGACTCCAAAGCTTTGGTTAGCAACCCGTCTAGGAGAGAGTAGATGGGACTCCAAAGCTTTGGTTAGCAACCCGTCTAGGAGAGAGTAGATGGGACTCCAAAGCTTTGGTTAGCAACCCGTCTAGGAGAGAGTAGATGGGACTCCAAAGCTTTGGTTAGCAACCCGTCTAGGAGAGAGTAGATGGGACTCCAAAGCTTTGGTTAGCAACCCGTCTAGGAGAGAGTAGATGGGACTCCAAAGCTTTGGTTAGCAACCCGTCTAGGAGAAGGAAACGTCGAAATAAATCCCCGATCCACTAGGGAATGTGATTGTGCGTCTCAACTGGTAACCGGACCACGTAAAAAAATTCCAAACTCATCTCTCTCTCAGTGTTCAGGCAGACAGATTTAATGGACGATGACTTAAGCAGAAAAAGGAAAACGATTAGGAAATTGCTATAGAATAAATATTGTTACTTAGAACGTTAGAGGTCTAGGAAGTAAAGAAGTAGAATTAGAAAAAAATACTTTATGAAAAAGATGTTCACATTGCAGTCATAACTGAAATAAAAAAGAAACTTAAAGGGACTAAAGAATTAAATAACTATACAATGATTTATAGTGTGTACCTGAAAATGTAAGAGCACGAAGTTGGTTTGCAATATTGATACATAATAAGTTGATATCTAAGATTGAATATAAACGAATTGCAACATTAAGGATGAAAATTGATAGAGGACATTTAACAATAAGAGGTGTGTATGCCTCAGTTGAGAATAAGAAACATGAAATAACATTTCTATGAAGATCTTCAAAAAAACACTCGAGACTATTAATAAAAATGATTATGTTGTAATATGTGGCGACTTTAATGCAAGAGTAAGCAATATTCCAATACCAGGAATAGAGGGAAAATTTGGAGAACAGCACTTAAATGAAACTGGAGTACAGCTCAGACAATTAGCAAACAATTACCACATTAAAATTACTAATACATTTTTGAAAAAAAACATATAAATAAATACACATGGAGCGCAAAAGGACTAAGAACAATAACAGACTATATTCTAATTAATGATAAACTAAGACAACAACTCCAAGATGTACAGGTATATAGAGGCTGCGATATTGATTCAGACCATTTTTTTTTGGTAATGGGTAAATTTAAATTGTGGTCAAGATGTAAAAAAAGTAAAATCAGGAATAAACCAACAAATGAAGAAGTATACAAAGTAGGCCTATACCTTTTGCAGGAGGAAAGTGTAAGAAAATTATATCACCATAGACTACAACAGTACCTCAAACACACACCAACTAGAGACATATTAGATGAAGAATGGAATAATACTAATGTTGTATTGAAAAGGCAGCCCTGGAAGCAATAGGAAAAAAATTAAAAGCAGAAAAGGAGTAAGAATTTCGAATGAAGAAATATAATTAGCAATCAAAGAAAAAAAATGCATATAATCAGTGGCTTCAACAAAAAACAGAAGAATCTAGACAAAAATATGTAGAAAAAAGGAATATAGCAAAACAAATTATTTAGACAGCTCATCAACATTCTTGAAATAATTTTATAAGTGAAATAGAAAACGATATTAATGGCAGATAAAATTGTACATACAAAGTTATAAAACTTTGAATAAATCAGAAAAGGAACTGCAAAAATAGATGCTATTAATAAAGAAAGATGGATAGGACATTATACAAATTTATCGTGTAAAGAAAAAAAGGAGAAGAAGATGAAGAAAAACAAGAATGATATTCAGATATTGAAAAAAGAGAAATTCAAACTGATATGATTACATTTGACGAACTTCAAGAATCCTTAAAGAAACAAAAAGTAAAAAAAAAACAGCTGGTCCTGAACAGATAAATTTGGAGCTTTTAAAATACGGTGGAACATTTTTGCATTGGAGAATATTGCATTTATTTAATGAATGTTAGAGAAACTGTAGAATACCACAAAGTTGGAATATAGCTGAAGTCATGTCATCGTTTAAAAAAGGAGATAGAAGAGAATGTAAAATTTATAGAGGAATTAGCCTACTTAATTCAATTTATAAAATCTATGCAAGGATTAGAAATAAAAGACTTAAAATAATAGCAGAAGCAATACTAGAAGAACAACAAAGTGGCTTTAGAACGGGGCGATCAACAACAGGTAATTTATTCATATTACAGCAAATATTAAAAAAAAAAAAAAAGAGAGAGAGAGAGAGAGAGAGAGAGAGAGAGAGAACATAACCTACAGACGCATGTTGCTTTTATTGATTTTGAGAAGGCATTCGATCGTGTTGATAGAGATAAGTTATGGAATATTATGGAAATACATGGCTACCCTGCAAAATTAATTTACGTGATAAAAAGTTTATATGTAAAATCTCAAATTATAATAAATATAGGCACATCAAAGACCGAACCAATTTTAATAAATAGAGGTGCAAGACAAGGGTGTAGTTTATCACCTACTCTTTTTAAATTATATATTAATGGCATCATCCAAAATTGGAAAAGAAATGTTAATGTAGATATAAGAATGGACCGTTTTAAAATATTAAATGTTTTAATGTATGCTGACGATGTGGTTATTATTCAAGAAAATGAACATAATTTACAGTACTCTTTACATCAATTAAGTCAGTTATGCCAAGAATATAATTTTAAAATATAAAAAAAACGAAAATAATGGCATTTTGTGGAAGTGAACATATAAGATCAAAAATCATAATAGAAAACAAACCTCTGGAATAAGAAACAAATTTTAATTATTTGGGCTGTAATTTTACTATAAACACAAAAACTGAAAGAGACGTAAATATGAAACTGTTAAGATTTCAAATGATATGTGGAATTATAAATAGAACATTAAAGAACAAAACAAGAAGAGATACTAGATTGAAGTTTTATAAAACATTGTCAGTTCGTGCATTACTTTATGGGAGTGAAACCTGGATAATGACAAAAAATTGCAAAGTAGAATAGAAAGCGTAGAAATGAACTTCCTGAGAAGAACAAAAGGCTGCACAAGAATTGATCGGATAAAGAGTGAATATATAAGAACAGAGTTAAATATATATCCATTGAATGATAAAATCAAACAATATAGAGAAAAATGGTTTAAACATGTAGAGAGAATGAATGTAATAAGATTACCAAAAGCAGCACTTAACTACAAGCCAAGAGGTTCAAGGAATGTAGGAAGGCCAGTGAAAAGATTGACAGAACAACTGTGAGGCGGAACAGACAATTTGTCTGGCCTGTGAAGTGAAGAAGAAGAAGACTAAACAAAATGTATAACCGAAGTTGTGCCAACAAAGTAACGGAAATGGAAGGCTCAAAAGAGGATTGCGGCAGATAAATGCAATTTCTCCCAAATTAATGAGAAGTTACTATTTTGCGCAAATTGAACTGAAACTTGAACTGTGAAATAAACATCAACGGTAGCGTATTAAATCCGATATTCGCTGACGACATAGTACCGTTTGCCAATTGACCCAAATAACTATAGCCAAATCCTTAAAGATTTTGCGACTCCAGAAGATCAGCAAAAGCCTCTTGATGAACAAGAATGTCTAACGACACCGGCTATATTTATAACAATGGATGCCACAGACGTACGGTACCGGAACGTATCTGAATACGAGCACTTAGTACAATAAGTCTCCTTTAACCAAATAAATAAACAAAAATAATTCCTTTTGCGTGGAAGAAAACTTAGTCTCTCAAAAAATCCTGTTGGAGGAAAAGCTCACCAGAAAACTTATGATTCAAACATTGGAAATCTGCGTGATTCCCGGACTGTTGTATGGTTGTCAGACATGTTCTATCGTTCCCACGTATGTTAAAAATGTTGAGGAAGATGCTCTACATGTCACGAGGAATAGGGTTGCAAATGAACACTTCAAAAGACGTCTGTAATAATCTATCACAGCAAATCACCAGTATTAAATGAAAGAAGTAAGGCAATTTTGCATGATTTTATGGACGAAATGTGGAAATAAAATACGCAAAGTGGGACCTTTATATTGGCAAAACAACCGTTGGGAGACCCAGACGAATATGGTCGATCTCTTTAAAGAAAGTGTTGGAAGCTAGTGGTCAAACAGAGCTAGAAATATGAATTACATGGAAGACTTAAGACAAGTGAACAGTGTATAAGAACTAAGAAAATCAAAACAGTGCATAAGGTGTATATAAGTGTCTCTTACAATGAATACCCCACCAGATAAGACATATAGACCTCTTTAAGGAAGCCTTTGTCCTTAATGCCACATTTCAAGCTTGCTTGGTTCAGGTTAGGGGCATGGAATTTTTTTTTAAATTAGCGATGATCACGATATGCGTATATGTCCAATGTGCGGGAGCTTTGAAGACGAGATACATATATTAGGAAAATGTAACGATTTGGAATATAGGAGGCGGCATCAGTTATTACCGGAAAGATTTCTAAATTCAAATCGTGAAATATTGGCATGCTACGAGTTATTGGTAAGCCAACAAAATTGGATAAACGTGGGCAAATTTCTGGACAAATCGCGGAAAATAAGAACAATACTCATTCATGAATAAGTAAATATGTTAACAAATTGCAATACCATTAATTCTTAATAATTCTACATAACCAAGTTAATGTATTTATATCTAATTGTAATATTATTGTGTTTTTTAAGTAGGCTATATTATTACCAAACATTACTTTATTGTAAAGGACTGTCAACAGCACGTACGGCTTACTGCCCGAGCGACCCATATTTGTAAATAACATTATATGTATCTTACTTTTAGTCTAATAAAGTCCTTATGTATCTAATAATTATTTCATTTCAAATGCATTACCGACCAATAGCTTCTTTTACTTACATCAGGAAGTATTGCTGCTTTCAATGTGACGCCATGAAGATGTTTAGACATCCAATGTACATGTTGCGTGTTCCAAATCACGCCTTTGTCAGGAAACCATTCCGCCACATTCTGTTTTCGTAAATTTCCTGTACCAAGTTCTCGTGTAACAAGAATCAATTCCACGTAGTAAAAATCTCCTTGTACTACGAGGAACCTGTCGTCTGGAGGAATGTAAATACCAGAAAAGTACTCTTCGAGAGAACTTATTCCGTCCATTAAGAAAATCCATTTATCAACAGAAAACACTGCACATTCCTGTTTAATTCACGCATAAATAAGTATTAATAGCTTTATAAAACATTTCAATTTGCATAAAGATTAAAATGAAAGAGCCGATAACATATAGGCCTATTATTCACTATTCACTACATGATATCACGGTATAATGTGAGAAGCAAATGTCAGTTTCTGCTGAACAATTTAAGGAATTTTACACAGAAATAAATTAGTAGGCCTATTACTTTCTACGAGGAGCCGCAGTGGACTAGTGGTTATGCTCCTTGCGTCTAGTCCCGAGGGGCGGGTTCACACCCGACCGGGGTCGATGGACTTTTTTAGGTTGGAAAAATCCAAGGAGTTAGTCCTCCGGGAGGGACTTTAAGACGTGGGTGTCGAGTCTGAAAAATTGTAGGCTCATAAAAGATCCTTAAGCCACCATAAAAATCCTCTAAGTAAAATTTACCTACCTCTTCACCCTAGTAATACCTTAATTGCCTGCTAGATGTCTCATTGTGTCGCTATATTGACCGCATACGATTCAAGACATCTATGGATAAATAAGCGTAACTAAATTAATTTTGTCTGGCAACTCGTAACAAAGAAGAAGTTAAGGTTCAACATTGGGCTGTTAAACCATTGTAGATAGACTCTGCTCAACGTCAATTAATATACAACTTAAAGTGACTTTTATAACTCTTGATAGTAAACATAATTGAAGGAAGCAGGGAAAAAACAGTTAAGTTAATTTTTAATATGGTAAAGTTTAAGGTGTTTTTAGATTCTCCATGGAAAGGACTACATTTTACAAGTTTTATGTATAATGCCACCACGTTTTCTTTTATGACATTTCTGCCTTTCTCTAATGGCATTGGCGGATTTGTAAGCCATTGCGTATGTTGGGGCATCCGGAAGGCGGAGTTACTTTACCCCGATGACATGATGGGTGATAAATGATAATGAAGTGCCAGGAGAGTTCTTAACCTAAACTTAACCTAAATTCCAAAAATGGTCTGATAGGGAATAGAACCCGAGACCTCATGAACTAAGGTCAGGAAGGCTGGCCAGTAGCTCATGAGGCTAGCCATATTTTAGAAGTGTAAAAAAGTAAAAGAAAGAGTACACTCATGGGTTTATTTGCTTTCAAAGTTTTACAAACAGGTGAACAAGTAGTTATGTTGTACAATTAAAATTTGTCTTCCGTGTTTCAAGGAAAAGACAGCTCATCTGTTTTCCTTACATCCTTCAGTTCTGACTATTGTGTGAACTAGGAAAAAATGTATCATGATTATTGTACCTATCTAAAGGATTCAGAGAAAGAGGAACACCAAAGCAACGGTTGTCTGACAAGGGCATCATCAGACTTAAGAAGAGATTCATAAGAATGTAAGCTAAATCTAGTATTTTCTTGATGATATTAAGAGAAAGTATTAAAAATGTATAGAAATCTTGACGATTGACAGAAACGTAAGACCTCTGAAGGCCTAGGGAGTGAACTAATTTACTATTTTTATAAGCAACTAGCGTACCCGGCAGACGTTGTCCTGCCCGAACGTTCAATTCTCATGTCATGGGCGGACGATAAAAATATGTTACTTTTTTACCATAAAATTCAGCAATTAGGACACAATTGGATATTATTAAATAATTTCGTAAGAAAACCTCTTACAGCCTTCTGTTGTGGCTCATAGTCACATAGTCATGAAATTTAGAATTGTAACCTCCTTTGCAGATAAGTTAAGAACCGTCATATAACAATTATATTAGAGTGAAAAAAAATATAAATTGATGAGAATGAGTCAAACAGTTTTTTTTTTCAGCTAGATTTCATTTCTGACCCATACTGGCCGACCTTCCATAAGAAAAATTCTTTCCCCCGTAGAGACTCAAACCAGCAAGTCCCGTAGTTCTGCGCCAAGACTTCTTGCCTTAACCACTCGGCTATGGCGCGAGACTCTTGGTATCAATGAAAGTCAAAAACGGTTATTGTGAGTTATCCGTAAGAGATAAGGGACTCTTGGTATCAATGAAAGACAAAAATGGTTTTTGTGAGTTATCCGTAAGAGATAAACATATGCTGTCGCGGACTTTTTTGTAGAGCTTTTTGAGATATTCAATTCTGCGTACATTAATTTTGTGTACTTCTTATGGTTTAAGCAGCGTAAGCCATTTAAGCGTCCAAAGAGCTACTTTTTTCACGTTTTCCACTACAAAGGGCGATTTTTTAGGAGTTGAGTATCAACTCTCTTATAGCCTATGTTCATCCCGGGAATCTCCTGAACATTTTGCAAATAACCCCATCACAATCGGATCAACGGTATGGCCGCGCATAAAGTACGAACAAACAAATATACAAACAAACAAACATTAATTTTTATATATAAGATATGCAAACAGTTATATACATTCATTCTTCACAAGAGAACTGTTAATCATTGCATGCCGAAACCACTGTGAATTTTCTTCCAGAAAATGTTCTGATGTACATAGGCCATGTCAAAAAAATTATCTGCTATTTTAACTGCAAGGTACTAAAATCCAGCACCAAATATCTCATTTAAACTATAGAGAATTAAAAACTGAATTGATAGATTGGATAATCCTCAATAGCTGTCGTCTGCGCCGTGTTCCGCCATATTTCACTCAACTTTTACTCATGCTGTTCCGTACAGTGGATTGCTATTGGTGGATTCTGACTTTGATTTCTGTGCCTTGAAGTTTAAAAACATCAGACTTTTTGGACATGGTTTTGATACTTCACATCACTTGTCTGCGATAAATTTCACGGTAGGTTTCAGCATGCAGTGGTTGACAATTCCCTTCTCAGTGATTGTTTAAATATTTCTTCGGTTCTTATTGGCAGAATTTCACCTTCAATATGTTTAATTGGTTGATTAACTTTTTAAATGTCGAATTTTAAATATAACAATTGTGTACACTAGTAAAATATAATTTGACTTTGTTTAAATTAATAAAAAAATTAATGAATTTACCTTTGCAAGAGCAGTTCCAGGAATAATTTTGTTGGTAGCTTGAATATGTAAACATTTCTGTTCATATATTGCAACATGATATTGTAAGTTTTTCTGGGAAAATACTCCAGAACTAATCCCATTATCTGAAAAATTCTTCATTAATTGGGCAGTTACGTCCACATCTGCAGATTAAATAACAAATCAGATTAGAAAATAACTAGTGATGAGTAGGCCTATGTCATTAAATTAATAGAAGTGCATTTGTTATTATCATTATAATAATAATAATAATAATAATAATAATAATAATAATAATAATAATAATAATAATAATAATAATATCGAACCCGTAGGTTCATGGCCGCGCGGACATAAGCTCTCCATACATCCCTAGCCTGAGCCAATGTATTCCAATCATCCCCTGTATAATCTACTTCCCTCAAATCATAGTTAATATTATTCTCCCACCTCATTCTTGGTCTACCAACTGGGCGTTTTCCCTCCGGTTTTCCTACAAGAAGCTTCCATGCATGTCGTTCATTCCCCATTTGTGCCACATGTCCTCCCCATCGCAGTGTACGAGACTTAACTGTTCTCATTATATTTGGCTTCCTATAAAGACCATGTAATTCACTTTTATGCAGTCTTCTTCATTCTCCTGTCTGTTCATCTCTCTTTGGTCCAAGAACTTTCCTAATAACTTTTTTCTCAAATACTCGTAATCTTCTTTCCTCCCTTAACGTAAGAGTCCATGTTTTGCATCCATATAATGTAACTGGTAGAATAATAGTTTTATATATTTTCAATTTAACGTTTTTTGAAAGGAGTTGGGAAGTCAAGAGTCTCTGTAATGCAGAATAGCACGTATTTCCAGAATTGAGCCTATGTTTAATTTCCTTGTGCATCTCATTCCTGTTTGTGATTATTATTCCTAGGTATTTGAATTGAGCCACTTCCTCAAAATTTCCCTAATTTTTTCATTAGCTGCCTATTTCCATTACATAATGTATTTCTATGTGTGACCATACATTCAGTTTTATTGAGTCCCAATTTATTAGCGTTACTCAGTAGTGTGTGCATGTTGGCCTCTAGTATCTCCTCGCTATCACCCAATAGTACTATCATCGGTATAAACTAACAGCTTATTAATACCATTGAGATGTAGGTTTTCTTCATCCTCTAATGATTTTATGGCATGCTCTAGTACAAAATTAAATAGTAGGGGAGATGGTGCATCTCCTTGCTTCAACCCATTGTGGATTTCAAAAGTATCCGAAAACTGTTTGCCTACACGCACCCTACTCTTTGTGCCGTTTAGACATATTCAACTTTTTAGGAATTCCGAAATCTATCAGGATACTATATAACTTCTCCCTCTTAATTGAATCATATGCCTTTTTGAAGTATAATAATAGTAATAATAATAATAATAATTATTATTATTATTGTCGTTATTATTATTAATATTGTTGTTATTATTATCATCATTATAATTATTATTTTTATTCTTAGAACATCATTTGGCCATCATTATCATCATTAACATATTCATTAAGTTTAGGATTAAGGCCTCTCTGGCGCATCATTAACATCATCATCACCTATTATATATATCATCAGGGCAGCGTAACTCCGCCTTCCAGGCCCTGCAACTTCAGGAGTTGGTTGCAATAACGCCAAGCCAGAAGAGAATACCATAATGTCGAAATGGCAAGTGGTGGCATTGAATAAAAAATATGATTATTATGATTATTACCACCATCATCATCATCATCGTCACATGACACAGCAACATGCAAATAGAATAACTGCAATTGAAATGGATTTTTGAGAAGAGCTTCCAGAAAATCTCGACTGGAAAGAATTATAAATACAGAAATTAGATAATGGATGAATGCAAAAAGAAGTATAATGGATTAAATTGAATACAGAAGACTAATATGGTATGCACACGTAAGAAGAATGCAGAATGAAAGTCTACCAAAGGCCGTCCATGCATCGAAAATTGAAAGAAGGAGAATAAAAGGGAGACCAAGAACAATCTGGAAGAATAACATTCAACGAGGAAATTTGATGTAACGGATCAAGACGCAGAGGGCAGAGAACAATGGAGAACTTTAATTAAGGGACATTTGTGAATGTATATTATTATTATTATTATTATTATTATTATTATTATTATTATTATTATTATTATTATTATTATTATTATTACTATTACTATTACTATTACTATTACTATTACTATTACTATTACTATTACTATTATTATTACTACTATTACTATTACCATTACCATTACCATTACCATTACCATTACCATTACCATTACCATTACCATTACCATTACCATTACCATTACCATTACCATTACCATTACCATTACCATTACCATTACCATTACCATCACCATCACCATCACTATCACTATCACTATCACTATCACTATCACTATCACTATCACTATCACTATCACTATCACTATCACTATCACTATCACTATCACTATCACTATCACTATCACTATCACTATCACTATCACTATCACTATCACTATCACTATCACTATCACTATCACTATCACTATCACTATCACTATCACTATCACTATCACTATCACTATCACTATCACTATCACTATCACTATCACTATCACTATCACTATCACTATCACTATCACTATCAATCACTATCACTATCACTATCACTATCACTATCACTATCACTATCACTATCACTATCACTATCACTATCACTATCACTATCACTATCACTATCACTATCACTATCACTATCACTATCACTATCACTATCACTATCACTATCACTATCACTATCACTATCACTATCACTATCACTATCCTACATATCACTATCACTATCACTATCACTATCACTATCACTATCACTATCACTATCACTATCACTATCATACTATTATTACTATTATTACTATTATTACTATTATACTATTATTATTATTATTATTATTATTATTATTATTATTATTATTATTATTATTATTATTATTAATATTATTATTATTATTATTATTATTATTATTATTATTATTATTATTATTATTATTATATAGAAATAATGGAAGACAACTGACTCGCAAGAAAAGTTAAAGAAGATAGACCAATGTACGGGAGAAGAGCAAGAGGAAGACCAACCAAGAGATGGATAGACAGTGACTACAGCTCCAGTACGTCTTCCTCCGAAGAGAGGTTTGGAAATAAACAGGACGAAAATCTACAAATAAAGAATAATAAGAAGTATTACAAACTGATAATCTATATGCCTGTAGTCATTTAAGTATTTTTTTTAACGTTCATTGTAATTATTACGATTGGTTGGAGATAAACTTCAATGAGATGAAAATTCTCAAAATAATAAAAACTTTTTATCACCACCATTATCATTATTATTGTTATTTCTATTTCATCATTATCGTCATCGTCATTATTATTATTATTATTATTATTATTATTATTACTTGTATTTCAATAAATACGAAATTAATTTTCCATGTAAACAGATAATCAATTCGAAAAGAACCAGGAATTTTCATTAAGACTCTCCACTGTTCCCTATCCTCAACTAAACTCTAATATCCAGATCCTAGAATCCATCTAATAATATCCTCCCACCTATACCCAAGTTTATTTAACTGTCTTTTCCTTAACATAAGTTTTAAAAGTAATTCTAGTTTCACTCGTTTGACCATCTCATTTCCATCTCCTAGACTTAGCAGCTACACGTTCACTCCCGCTCGAGTATTTGTCATCAGATATTGATTATACGTATGTTTTAATAGTAAAAAAGTGTTGTCTTTTTGTGTTTCTCTCATGAAATATGAATGAAATTACAACGAATGAACCACGCTTTTCACTTCTAAAAGTTTGATTTGTTTACTTCCATTAATATCACAGAGTGAATTTACTATACCCATACGTACTGTTGAATCACACCACTTACTGCCCGTGCGATTTATTTGTAAATAATTTTTTGCACGACAGTGCGTTTTGTCGTTACTGACAGTAATGTCGACCATGATTGAAAGTTCAACTTCCTAAATTTCGGGGTTGCCAACTTAAATAACTATACTGTAATATAATATACCATAAACCTCGTGCGGGAAGTAAAACCACTGCCCTTTATGTATACTACGTACAACGTATAAACAAAAATATACCCAAAATATAGTGTCAATATACATTATACGAAACAAATCAGTGCATTCTATATGAACTGAACTTTATTTGAAACCATATAAAACAAATACTTGATGCCATTTTATCACTGATTGTTGTCACGGCCTGCTGTAGTCTCAACTAATAAACATTTCCTACACTTTTAACGTTAGTCAATTGTTTATAATGGACGCAAATATATGCAACAAAGATGTAGTTATTTTAGTACAATTTTTTATTTTGAAAACATCATCGCGTAAAAAATAATGTACAACTCACGTTTGTGAAGCGTTTTACAGAATCTCGGAAATTAAAAGCCTCGCTATTTCTCGGTTTCTAAACATTTCCTCTCTTCTGTAAAAACCACTTCCCAACCTCGCATCGTAATACACTATAAGACCTCGGGGGTAAATAATAATAATAATAATAATAATAATAATAATAATAATAATAATCGGAACAGGCAACTATTGCCTAAACCAGGAAGTGAAGAAGAGAATAATAATAATAATAATAATAATAATAATAATAATAATAATAATAACCTACATTTATGAAGTTCAGATTTATGAGTATTTCATTTTCAGTAATTATTTACTATTATAAGGTTGAAGCCTGCATTATGCTACCATCTCCCAGTAGATTTATATGCTACATGAAGGAAATGAAAGGTCACTTGGGATATAATTGTTTGTACCAAAATTTTTACCCCCGATGTATTTTGTACTAACAACGAACCTGTCAACCATTTCATGCCTATCTACCTTAAAATTTCACCCAGAGAAGCGTTGTGATGTATTATCGCCCCACTATGATGGTTGTATGTTTATATAAAAGCAGGTGCCGCGACAATGCTTGACAATGATTAACATGCGGAATTATTATAGTGGCATCTTTGTATTTAATTATATATAACAGCTGCAGGGAAACAAAGCGAGCCGCTGGACAATCATCATAGTGAGGCGATAATATCATGGCTGCTTCCAAAAAAAATATATATCAGCCTTTTTAACTGCAGGACACTTAAATCCAGCCCCAATTCTCTCATTTAAATTATAGGGAAGTAATACAACTCTTGAACTGATTAATTGGATAACTCCGCCTCCTCTCCTCACTCCACTCCACTCTTTCTCAAGAAGATAGTCCATCTGTACCGTACAAATAATAATCTTCTTGTAAGCCCTTGTTTCCCTCAATGAGATTTAGGCGCACTCCCCCTACAGGGAAGAAATTGAACCATACTAATTTACTTACACTTGTTTTCGTATAGATGCCATTGGAGTGGCCCGTGATCAGCATATTGCCTCATACTGACATATAGGAAACCAAGGTAATACAGGCTTAAGGATCTTTTACGAGCCTGAAAATCTTGAGCCTCGGGACCCACTGCTTAAATTCCCTCCCGGAGGACGTGTTCCTTGAAGTTTTCCATCCTAAAAAATCCATCGACCCCGGCTGGGTTTGAACCCGCTACCCTTGGGATCAGAGATAAGGGGCATAACCACTAGTCCACCGCGGCCGATTAGAATTTATTTTACCTGGCAGAGTTAAGGCCTTAAGGCCTTGTCTATAACTCAACCGATCAAAAAAATACAAAAATTATTCTTACATCTAAATTACAATAAACATTAATATACATATTATTATAATGATATTGTGAAAAGAAAAATTAATGTCTGAACAAGGGCTGCACTCTCCTACGGAGAAGGAGAGGTCCACGGTTCGATTCCTGGTTCAGACATTAATTTTTCTTTTCACAATAGCACTATAATATGATAATATGATCCATAATTGGAACTGTGTTAAAATAACAGTATTCGAAAATGTTAAATAAATATACATGGTACGTCTGCAATATAATCATTACTTACAAAACATTTTGATTCAATCTAGAGGAAACGATTGAAATATAAAATGTACAAGATAGAAAAGTCAGATAAAAAAGATATTCCATCCATAGTAATTCTGCCCGAAGGCAGATCCTTCACTGTAATCATAGCATGCATGCAGTTTTACTACGGAATTGTAGGTGTGGTAACTTCCCGTTGCTTTCCACACCGGTGAATGATGATGACGATGATGATGATGGTCATGTGATTTCGGGGACCATTTGGGCCTTAAATTAAAAAGCTATTAATGACATAGAATGCATTTAGTTGTCGAGAAAAATTAATTATTTAACAACATGTATTTGTATAAGCGTGACTTAAAAGTACCAAATATTCGGCAACCCCTGATATCTTGAGGAAGGAAATTCCAAGAGCGGGCAGAGGCAATTGTTAGCCGATTGTTATCTTGTGAGCTAGTACCAATGCTGGATTCTAGCATCGATTTCTGCGCCTTGCAGTTAAATATGGCATATATATATATTTTTTTTTATTTATTTTTTTTTGGACACGGCCTTCCATATATCACAACACTTCTCTGGAAGACATTTCATAGTAGGTTTCGGCATGCAATGGTTGACAGTTTATTTTAAGGTACATACATTTTAATAAAGTCATACCACTGCTACTTACTTTGGGTGTGTAAATACGTGCACTTCAAGTTATAATGTTCCATAACCACGTGACTTATTTCTAACACAGCGCGCATTTGAACGAGGTAACATTGGATTAGGTTGGTAGTAATGAGATACATTACATACAAATAATGTGTAGCCATTGTGAATGTGTCAAGTGCTGTCTCTCAACTGCTTTTATACGAATACAACTAATGGTGCTCCATAAACTTGGGTTATTTAATAAACTCGCGCGATACAATATGGCACTGTTCGTTTCCAAGTCATTATTAATAACGAGAATACAAGAAATCTATATATAATTATAAAAATAAATGTAGGATGTCTATCTGATTGTCTGTTTGTCCTTTATGCGCTGCCATACCGTTCATCCGATTGTGATCTGGCTTTTTGCAAAATGTTTAGGAATTTCCCTGGATGGTAATAGGCTATAAGAGAGTTGTAATAATCAACCCCTTCACCTCCTAAGAATCCCCCTGAGTAAAAAAAATGTTTTTCAGAATTTTTGGACGCTTAAATCTTAAGCTGCCTAAACCATAACATATACTAAATTAATGTACACAGAAGTGAACATCTAGAAAAGATTTACAAAGAACGTCCTCGACAGCATATGTCTATATTTTACGGATAACACATAATAATCATTTTTATCTATGAGCTCATTGATACCAAGAAGATCGCGATGACTTGATTCCTGGGCAAGATTAGCAGCGCACAGCGAGTATTGTTTTACGGATAACTCTCAATAACCATTTTTGCCTTTCAGCTCATTTATGACAAGAAGATAGGGATAAGTAGATTTCCAGACAACGCCGGGTAACTAATATGGGTATCTAAAATTAATTACGATATAAATTTATAATTATTTTCCTTTTTACTTATTCAACTAAACACAGAAACACGTTTCATTTATTTAGGAGTGGCAACGCTCGCCGGGTACTAGATAGTAAATTATTAAAGGGACCGGATTTTAGGTTTCCAAAAGTTAATATTGCAACATAGAATAGTGATAACTTACTTTTTCAGCAAATATGCGCCTATGCTGCCCAAGAATAGGTACGAATACTCAACAGCACAGAAAAAGAAGCTGCTAGCTGTACAACAACAAGTCCTCATTCGGGTCACCAAAGCATACAACACAGTGTTGCGAGCTTGCCTACCTGTGATAGCCGGAGTACTTCCCACAGATCTTTATGTTGAACAATGAATGCATTGTTACTGGCTGCATTGAGGACTCCCAATTTACATTGAGGAGACAGTCCTCACTCTAAATCTTTACACCGAGCCGGATGAACGGGAAGCAACCTACAGAATCATCGGTGCTCACCTCGAAGAAAAAAAGCAACAGCAATGGGAAGAACAACACGATCGTCAAACTCAGGAATTCTTCCCTAGAGTACAGGTGACAATGCACAATGCCATGGATAGTGCCGAGCCACAACGTGACTCTACTGCTGTCAGGGCATGGGCATTTCAAGGCGAAATTGTTCGAGGGAGGACTTGCAGAAATACCAATGTGCGACTGCAACAATCCTGAATAGGACATCACTCGTGTGCTATACCACTACACCAAGTACTGTGTCTTCAGCAGGGAACTTGAGATAGCAGCTATGGTTGGAGAAGTGGACTGGCCACCGCCCCTAGACTTTTGGACCAAGAAACAACCATACAAATCAGTCTCACACTACATTGCAAGTGTTCTTCGACTAATAAGTGACGAACATGGGAGAAGAAGAATAATACACCTATAATACACCCGTCGTCACAATCACAAACACATGTACAAACACACATACACAAACACAAAACACACAGTCACGAAACACACACGCAAAGACACATATACAAACAAATACAAAACACACATTTATTTATGTAACATTAAACACGATATTATCCGAAATGTATAATAAATAAGATTATCAATAAAGACTAGATAATAGATAGAGACATAGAAGCAGACCCACGGATATGGGCATTATGCCCGAGGTAACCCGGGGGTGGTGGTGGGGCTCTTAATAAAAAAATATAAATAGTGATAATTTTAATCTAATAAGTCTTTATATCGAATCAACAGAATTTGTTTTTATAATATAACTTACAAAAACTTTTCTCAATATTTTTTGTGTTAGATCTAGCTATGTTACATTTATATTACAAATCTTACTTTTAAATTAAAAATAAATAATGTTCTAATTATATTGTTTCTTTTAAATTTAAGAGTAAGATGTGTAATATAAACGTAATATTACTAGATTTCGCATAAGAATTATCGAGAATCGTTTTCTGTAAGTTATATAATAAAAAATACTTAATTGGATATAGATAGATGGAAAGTTCTGCTGCCACTTACGTGTTGGTGGTGAGCGATTCATTTTGGTTCTCAGTTCTTCTTGTTCTTCACTTCACGGTCTAGAAAAATGTCTGTTCCGCCTCACAGTTGTTCTTTTTTACTGACCTTCCTTCATTCTTTGAACCTCTTGGCTTGTAGGTAAATGCTGCTTTTGGTAATATTGTTACATTCATTCTTTCTACATGTCTAAACCATTTTCTCTATATTCTTTGATTTTATCATTCAATGGACATAAATCCCTCCATGGTATCTTTACCTTGTCGTGGTGGAGTGGCTTGCGTGCTTAAATGATCCTGAGAGCTATGCCGGCGGTAGCATTGCTGCCGATAGGGTTACCCATGCCGGACTGGTCGAAGGTGATAAGCCAGACGAAAAAAGTACCTTGGTCGAAAGAGTGACGATCTTTCACCGTAAAAATACAACCGTCAAGAAATGCGGACATGGGTTCATCTGGGGTAAAATTTTCCGGAAGTCAAATAGTCCCCCATTCGGTTCTCCGGGCGGGGACTACTTCAGGGAACCCATGCCAAAGGCTCAAACACAGGGACATGTTCCTAGGAACATGGAATGTTAGGACTTTATACAATAGCGGGGCACTAGAGATATTAACGCGGGAATTAGATAAATCGCCCTTGGATATAGTCGCTTTACAGGAAGTTAGGTGGCCAGGAGTAGGTAGTCAGGAATCAGGAAGCTTTGCATTATACTATGGGGGTGCAGAAAGACCTGCATTTGGAACGGGTTTTTTAGTCAGAAGGAGGATCCTATCCGCTATCCGAGATATTAAGTTTGTTAGTGATAGGATATCATACATAATTCTAAAGGGTAAACGACATGATTTTATAATTGTAAATGTACATGCTCCCACAGAAGATAAAGATGACAAGATCAAGGATGAGTTCTATGAAGAATTAGAATGCTTATTTGATAGCCTTTCACGATATCATATGAAAATTGTCTTAGGAGATTTTAATGCAAAAGTGGGACGGGAAGATATATTCAAACCAACAATAGGCAAATTCAGTCTTCATGAAGATAGTAACGACAACGGGGTTAGATTAGTCACATTTGCCACATCAAAGAATCTCATTGTTAAGAGCACAACATTTCAGCATAAGGATATTCATAAATACACCTGGACGTCTCCAGATGGAGAAACTCGGAACCAGATAGATCATGTATTAGTGGATAAACGCTGGCACAGTAGCATCATTGATGTTAGATCAGTTAGAGGGACAGACTGCAATTCGGATCATCATCTGGTCAGAGTGAAAATCAGACAACGGCTATCGCTTATGAGAGGAACAAACGCTAAAGATGATTCTGTAAAATATGAATTAAAAAACTTGAAAAATGATGAAATGCGGCAAGAATACCAAATCAAAATTGCTAATAGATTTGAAGTACTGGAATCTTCAGATGACAATGTGGCAAACGAAGAAGAAACTGATATAAATAAAGAATGGAAGGCTATAAGAGATACTATTAAATTGTCAGCATCAGAAAGCATTGGTTGTTTAAAAAAGAGGCAAAACAAGAAATGGTTTGATGAGGAATGTGCCGACATTGTAAAGAAAAGAAAGCTAGCAAAAATGAAATGGTTATACGAGCCAAATGAGGTAAATTTAGAGCAATTGGGTAGTGTTAGACGGGAAACCACCAAGTTACTAAAGAGTAAAAAGAGGGAATATTTGAGAGAGAAGATTAATGATCTTGAAATGAATGCAAAAAATAGGAACATTAGAGAATTATATCAGGGAATTAGTATAGAGAAGAAAGGGTTTCAGGCTAGAACAAACATAATTCGGAATGAAAATGGGGATATGATTGCAGATTCTAGGAGTATATTAAATAGATGGAAATGTTACTTTAATCAGCTATTAAATGCACATACAGAACAGGACATTGAGGAGGATAAGTTACAGACAGCAGAAATGCTAGTCGCAGAGCCAAGTGCATTAGAGGTTGAAATGGCGATTGAAAAATTGAAGATGTATAAAGCATCAGGTTCAGATGAGATCCCAGCAGAACTGATAAAATCAGGGGGAGAAAAATTGATGGACAAGATACGCTGGTTGCTTAGTATGATTTGGGAAAAAGAAGCTCTTCCAGATGAATGGAAGGAATCAATTATCGTACCAATTTATAAGAAAGGAGATAAAACTGATTGCAACAACTACAGGGGCATCTCATTACTTTCAACTTCGTACAAAATTCTAACAAATATATTAGTAAGCAGACTTACTCCCTATATTGATGACATTCTAGGAGATCATCAATGTGCATTTAGAAGAAACAGGTCTACAACAGATCAGATTTTTAGTATAAGACAGATTTTAGAAAAGAAATGGGAATATAATGGTACTGTACATCAACTATATGTAGACTTCAAAAAAGCATATGATTCAATTAAGAGGGAGAAGTTATATAGTATCCTGCTGGAGTTCGGAATTCCTAAAAAGTTAGTTAGACTTATACGAATGTGTCTAAATGGCTCAAAGAGTAGGGTGCGTGTAGGCAAACAGTTTTCAGACACTTTTGAAATCCAGAATGGGTTGAAGCAAGGAGATGCACTATCTCCTCTACTATTTAATTTTGTACTAGAGCATGCCATTAAATCTTTAGAGAATGAGGAAGGCTTACAACTGAATGGTATTAATAAGCTGTTAGTTTATGCTGATGATGTAGTACTACTGGCCGATAGCGAGGAGATACTAAAGGCCAACACGCACACACTATTGAGTAACACTAAGAAATTAGGACTGGAAGTAAATATCAGTAAAACTAAATATATGGTCACACGTAGAAATTCAGTATATAATGGAAATGGACAGCTAATGACAAATGAGGGAAATTTTGAGGAAGTGGCTGAATTCAAATACCTAGGAACAATAATCACAAATAGGAATGAGATGCACAAAGAAATTAAACATAGGCTCAATTCTGGAAATGCATGCTATTATGCATTGCAGAGACTCTTGATGTCCCAACTCCTTTCAAAAACGTTAAGCTGAAAATATATAAAACTATTATTCTACCAGTTATATTATATGGGTGCGAAACATGGACTCTTACTTTAAGGGAGGAAAGGAGATTACGAGTATTTGAGAATAAAGTTCTTAGGAAAATTTTTGGACCAAAGAGAGATGAACAGACAGGTGAATGGAGAAGACTACATAACAATGAACTACATGGTCTTTATAGGAAGCCAGATATAATAAGAACAGTTAAGTCTCATAGACTGCGATGGGCAGGACATGTTGCACGTATGGGGAATGAAAGACGTGCATGGAAACTTCTTGTAGGAAAGCCAGAAGGAAAACGCCCAGTTGGTAGACCAAGAATAAGGTGGGAGAACAACATTAACTATGATTTGAGGGAAGTAGAATATACAGGGAATGATTGGAAAGTATTGGCTCAGGATAGGGATGTATGGAGAGCTTATGTCCGCGCGGCCATGAACCTACGGGTTCGATAGTGCCAGTGAGTAAGTAAGTAAGTAAGTAAGTAATGGACATAAATTTAATATGTTCTTATATCTTCATTCTTTATCCGATCCATTCTAGTGCAGCCATTTGTTCTTCTAAGGAAGTTGATTTCTATGCTTTGTATTCTACATTGTAATTTTTTGGTCACTATCCAAGTTTCACTCCCATAAAGTATTGCAGGAACTGCCAATGTTTTATAAAACCTCAATCTAGTTTCTCTTCTTGTTTGTTCTTTAATGTTCTAAGTATAGTTACAGTTATCATTTGGAATGTTGACAGTTTCATGGGAAATACTGTAGGTTCAGAAAATAGATATTTAATTTCAAACCAAAATTATGAATAGTTAATATTTGAGAGACATGAAACCATGCAAGACTATTTTGGAAAGCTAACTGTAAAATTGCTAAAATAAGACTGTCTGCCTGCCTCTGGGCAGACAGAGGCAGAGAGAATGCATAGTACTGTTAGTATGAGTATAAAAAGGTCCAAGAAACGTGACTCTGTGTCTTTTTGTTCCGGAGTCGTCATGGGGTGAGTTTGTATTTATATATTTAGGCCTACTTAATTTATTCTGGGGTTTAATACTTTAATTTGAAGTAATAATAATAATTTCAAATTGTACGCTTAAGTTTTGAAACGTGGAAGTAGTTAAGATTATAATTTGGGTGAAATAGGTGATATCTCGAATACAATCTCTTTCTCCCGTTTCAAACACAAGAGGCCACAACGTAGGAATAGAAATTTAATTTACATTAGTTAGAATTAGATTTATTTTAAATATCTATGTATTAATTTATTTACAGGTGATAGACACAAGGAACGTCAAACTCCTTATGTACGCAGATGACATGGCTATCCTCTCCAGGAGCCTAGAAGACCTACAAGCAGCCATGGAGAAGATCAGGAAATGGGCACTAGAAAATTCAATGGTAATAAATAGCTCAAAGACCAAAGCTATGAAATTTAGGAGAGGAGGAAGACTATCCAAGAGAGATCACCTCACATGCGACGGGTCAACTCTAGAATTCGTTAGCAGCTTCAAATACCTAGGAATAACACTACAGACCACCGGAACAGTATTCTCGATGCATATACAAGAGCGTGCTACAGCTGCCACAAAAGCCATTTATGACATTCCAAAGTTACGAAACCTATCCCTACCAACGGCAATAGCATTATTCAACATCAAAGTTATGCCGGTTGCCACTTATGGAATCCAGCTAATATGGACTTATCTCACAGCCAAAAAATTCATGAAACTTGAAAGCATAAAAGCGAGATTCCTAAAACGGGCTCTTTCAATTTCAAAATTCACAAGACATAGCTATGCCTACATAATAGCAAAGGAGTCTTACTTCATAGAAGACATCCGAAAACACTTCTATCTACCAGAAACGCAGGCATACAAAACAGCAATCGAGGAGAGGCAGAGAAAAGCCAGAGAGATTCCGAACGAAATCACGGAAACGGAAGCGTTAAACACAGACGAATGGAAAGGACCAAATTTTCGACTTCGCCACTTATACACACGCTTCGCCGCTCACGGCTTCCATGGCAAAATATGTCATAAACAAAGTTACCATGAACCTGAGGAGTCCTGCATCTGTAAACTCTGTAGCAAACCGTGCCCAAAGTATCACTTAGTGAAGTGCGAAAACAGAACCAAAACAATTCACGAATTAATAGCAAAATTGTAAACCATGTATATAATATTAGTGTACACATTGTGTTTAATAAATATATATAAATTTATTTTAGAAATCAAAATATATAATTTAAGATTTATTTATTTATTTATTTATGTAGAACTCGGCTACCCTTTAGTATATAATCTTCCCTTTATAGCTCAGCAGTACTTCAATCAAGTATGTATCTAAACGCTACCTAGACTTCCGAAGAATCCCTTTACAATCTCCATCTTAAACCCTTTTGTGGTGGAACACGTCCCTATTATAACATTCTCCTTTACAGGTAGCATTCCGGGTTCCTGTAAAATGCATTAGCCCCGGTATAAATTTTGAATTTAAACAACATGGTAGCAGAATAAAGTCGGAAGCGGACATTTTGGGGTATTTGCTCTTGGATTGAGGGAAACCGCTTAAAACCTCAATCAGAATAATCGATCACGCGGGATCCTGTCAAGTTTGACTTTAGCCAAGTGAACACAGCTGGGAGGTAAAATTATAAACCACTTGTCTTCAGACAGGCATCTTGTATTAAAGTACTATAGTATTAAACCCCAGAGAGAAAAAGCTGTATGTTGATCATTTCATGGAGACTGCAATGAACATGAGATGTGACACGAATAGGGAATTAAAGAGGGACATGGAAGTTTCTTGAAGGAAAACAAGTGGGAAAACTCCCAGTTGGTAAACCAAGAATGAGGTGGGAGAATAATATTAATCTTGATTTGAGGGAAGTAGATTATACAGGAGATGATTGGAAAACATTAGCTCAGAATAGGGATATATGGAGAGCCTGTGTCTACGTACCCATAAACCAATCAGTTCGATAGTGCTAATGATGTATTTAATTTCTGTTCACTTCTTGTTCATTGTTCCATTCCATCTTTTTCTTTTCTAACTGGGACCGCATGGAGCCTCAATATAGTTCGATCTGCTGATGTTTCCATTAGCGCAGTAAGAATTTTTTCTATGTCTTAGTTAGACACCATGCACAAACAGGTTATATTTTTAAATTATTTCCCACTATTTACAATAAATTTTAAATTTTTTGTAACGATTATTTCAACATATTTTTCTACGATATTTACCTATATACGTAACATGAAGACGTGGCAGCCATATTGATTTTAACGAATATTCTATACAACCGCAATGCATCCAACATAGAGTATGTACTTTAGAATTTCAGAACTTACTATTTATTTTTGGGCTTTGCATTCTTTCACAGGTTACAGTGCTTAAATTGCGTTAGGTTAGCTTTCAGGTTTGTTAAATAGCATGTATAATGTAGGATGCATCACAATATTCCATAGAGTAAACCGCTTCGCGATTGTTGGCGCATGCGTATGGTGTCTGCCTGGGACTTACAAAAAATTCTCACTGCGCTTAATGGAAACATCATCCTTTCGATTTGCCAGCACACAGTATTCACACTCATTACACTAAATTACCATGTATAAATGTAAAGACATTGTAAGAAATAAATATTCTCGTAGTGTCACAAGTAAATTATATTTAAATTCCTTATTATTTTAACATGTCATATTTAGTAATTGTATAATCTTGGTTAATGCGAGGACGGATTGCTGAATAATTCAGTGCTAGAATGAAACACTTCTGTTACTTAAAATTTATTTGATTAAACAGTTAGATTTCATAAGTAACAAGCACTTATTTTTTCACTTACTTCAATAACAGCAAGGGGGCTTGCTTGAAAACCTATGATAAATTTAACTGAGAATGGAATTATTTTTGTGTAAACAAAATGGTTGCAGATTGCTCATTGTGGACATTTTTATTTTGACATTTGATTATTAGCTAGGTTCGCTGATCATAATTTTCAATACTTTGTATTAACATTTATTGTTAACACAATGAGGTTATGTATTAATTATTTTAAAATAATAATATAAGTAGGCCTACCCTTTTTTAATCCATCTTCCTCGATTAGAATTGTATTTTATTCAAGAAATGAAATCATGAAGACCTTTCAAAACATGTTTTATCTTCATGCCGAAAACGAAATATGTTTTGAAAGGCATTTGGTACCAAATTACATGCCGAAGATGAAACATGTTCTGAAAGGTTTTCATTATTTTAGTATTTAATGAAGTTTTGGAATAAAAATCAATTTTCATTGACGAAGACATAAAAAATACTTATATCATTATTTTAAAATATTGATCATAATTTGAAATCAGTGTTAAAACTTACAATTCACATTTCTACAAATATACTGCAATTAATACAAAATCATAATTTCTGCTAAGATTTTAAATAAATCCATGTCACTAAAAAATAAAACAAAATGAATGTTGGACATAAAGTGGCATCCAAAATTTGCTTATAATGTAATCATTTTACATTTTTTAATTAATATTTCCTACTTGAAGTATCATATTATAAACTACGCTATTACTTATGATATAATTATTATTTGTAGAAATTGTGTAGGAAAGAAGTTAAAGTTAAGTTAGATAAAGCCGTAGTTTACATCACATTCCATCTAGCTTATGTACACATCAGACTGCCTTCGTGGTCATAGAAATGTCGTTCCTTTAACATTGCTGCTTTAGTGCTGCTCTTCCGATTAAGTTCCAGTTGTAATGTAAAAAAAAATGTAACTGTGTTTTCATTGGTCGAATAACTATTTTACCTTTGAGCATGTAAGAAAATATAATTTCCTTTATAACACTTGAAATAGAGAAAATAAAAGTATTATCTAGCACCTGTATATATAATTTATATAGGGACATTTTAAAATATGTAATTAAAATTTTAATTAATCATGAGCATTGTTATATTGTTACGCATGCAGAATACGTTGTAATTTCAGCTGTTTAAAATGGCTGGTTCTATATTGGAGAGCATATAAAAGTCAGAGAAAAACAAATTATGCTCATTATTTTGAAACAGTTCAGTGAAAATTGTGCTACATTAGTCATTGAGGGTGTGGTGAAAATAACATAATTTGCAGGTGAGTCAGCATAGAGCATATATTGTGCTCGTAATGAAATTTTAAATAAGATATAATTTGACATCATGGAAAAGCATAAACAACGGATTAGGTAAGCACATAGGCCTATATGCTATCTGCTCTTAAAGTGATCCTTATCAAAACAAAACAGTGTGACCTGCTCGCTTTTCATTGGTTATTGACAGCGACGTACGATGTAGAAGCAATAAGTTCGCGGAAAAGTAGTCAACTTCATTAAAAATACGTCCTCTGAATATGCTTGTTATTCTTCTTAAATGAAAATAATAATATTCAAAACATAGAAAAATATTCTAAAATATATATAATCAATAATTACCACTTAAAATAGTTTAGTACATGTGGATGGTGCATTTGAGTCATGCTTCAGTCGATTCTGATGTGACAACATAGCTGAAAGTGTCGAACTTTCTGATGCCGTGTCGCCATCTAAATTTGTAAAACACAAGTCTGGCAAACCTTTGACTAGTGGTCAAAAACAGTTATTTTAAATATAATTCACAAATTTAGTGAAAAGTATCCAGAACTTCCAGTAAAAGATATAGTGAATTTAACATCTGAGTTTACCTGTGTGTAGTGTACAATTATAATAGTGCTCAGAAAGAAAAAACAACACGTAAGTTTGTAACTCCCGGTAAAAAAGAAAACGTTTGCAAAATGCTATTGATAAGTATGATGAATTTGTGGCAAACGCAATTCGAGTAATAGTACATAATTTATTTTTCAAAAATGAATTATATACTTAACACGTGCTCCCTGTCAATATGACAGTAATTGTAACGCGAATGGCGTAAGGATACAATTGGCGTTTGTTTATGTTAGGATCACTCTAACAAAGGATAAGGTATATATAATTTTTGGTCACAAATAAATAAAGAAGAAATGAAAGTTCCTAATTATTGGTACCATTTTACCTTATTTCCTATAATATACGATGATCCCTAAAAACACTTTTTCTATTCATGACAGTTCCGTTCAAATTTCAGTCATATGGCAGGTAAAGTAGTACCATGGTTATCACAATAGATAATGGCGTGAAGTAATACCTTATGCAAGTTTGTTTACATTACAACAGAACTCAAATAGTTAACAATTTGAGATATTTGATTTTAGAACAATCAGAATAAGTTTATTAATGTACAGATGATTTTTTATGTATATCGTATAATGTATTGCATAAATATGTATGTGAGAAGTGTTGAGTAAGCGAATTGTATGTTTGTGGAAGAGCTTATAATGCATTTTCTTAATTTTAAATTAATAAATATAATTTAACACATTTCTTTACATTTCAGTCTCCATTATTTCCCATTCCATTTAGCCTTTAATATAAATGCATATGTATAAATAAATAAATAAATATATATATATATATATATATGATATGAAAAGAAAACTGAATGCTTGAGTCGGGATTTGAAACCAAGTCTCTAAACTTTGTACGTTTAGCGCTCTAACGACCTGAGCTACCCAAGTTTCCTAACACAAACATAATTTTTCTTATATATGTAGTATTCTCAATTCACACAAGAGGTTGCGGAAATTCGTTCCGACTTACATCTAGTGGCTAACGTAAGAGTTAAGCAAATTTTTAAAGAGATTATTTACTTTATAGCAGAAACGCTTGTATATTTAGATGTTATAACTATATTTTGACATTTGGCAATGAAGGCAAATATGATATGAAAAGAAAAATCAATGCTTGAGTCGGGATTTATATATATGCTATGCTTGCAGCTTTACTAGGGAATTGTAGATGTGTTAGCTTCCCGTTGCTTTCCACACCGATGAAGGATGATGATGATAATATTGATCATGATAAGGATGATGAAGATGCCATATGATTTCGGGGACCGTTTGGGCCTTAAAAGTTTCCTGACATTTGTCTTACAGGCGAGGAAAAACCCCGATAAAAACTTCACCCAGAAAAACTGCCCCGACCGTGAATCGAACCCGGGCCCCTGCGTGACAAGGCAGCACGCTACCTGGAGACCGTAGCGGTGTGTATATATATATCTTAATGTATAAAAATTACGTGTCAAGTTGTTTGTCCGCGTTGGAATCCTAAACTACTGAACCGATTTTAATAAAATGTTGCACACTGTGTGCTGTTTGATCCAACTTGAGACCTACCGTAGTTTATAACTAAATTTATAGTCGCATTATTTTTATTGCAAATTATTTGTTTATTATTTAACAAAGAGTTATAATTATCTGTGAGTTCCATACGATTCTAACAGATGGCCGTGCAAGGTAATTGGTTTATTATTTAACCAGGTGGCTGTGCTTTTTGTTGCAACCGCGAATTTCAATTGAATTACAAATATTGATTATTTCATAATTTAAGTATGTTCAGTGTTTATTTTATTTTCAATTTATTGATAATAATATTAATTTGGTGTGTAAGTATTAGTTTTAATATTCTGGCTGAAAGACAGCAACTTAATTTAAATTTAACTAGACCGAGAAGCGAACATTGAACAATATGGCGAATCAGATCTAGAGACCATGAATGATAAGATATCAAGTGAATTTCCGCAAATTGGTATAGGCCTATGTGACATAAATCTTACATTTAAGAAGAATGTCAATTTAAAAACATATAAAAGTCGGATTAGTTACACTGTTTATAAGTCAAGAACGGCTGGACCGATTTTTATGATCTTTGATTTGTTGGATTTGTTTTCGCCCGAATAGCAGATAACTGTTAAAACATCGGAAAAATTAACGTAAAATATTTAAAGGCGATACGACGTTCGCCGGGCCAGCTAGTATATATATAAAACAAAGTCGGATTAGTTACACTGTTTATAACTCAAGAACGGCTGGACCGATTTTTATGATCTTTGATTTGTTGGATTTGTTTCCGCCCCGAATAGCAGATAACTATTAAAACATCGGAAAAATTAACGTAAAAATATTTAAAGGCTATACGACGTTCGCCGGGCCAGCTAATATATATATATATATATATATATATATATGGTATCATAAGAAAAATATATATAGTAAAATAATAAAAAAGGAGAGGCTGGATATATTTAATTTCATAATTCGTCGTTTGATGGCGCTGTTGTACAATGCAATTTCAAATTTGGATGACAGATGGCGCTGTTTTTCTTCCGGTTTCATAATTTCTGCCATCAGAGGTACTGCTGTAGTAGTATAGTACCGAGTGTATGATAATAGATATCACTAGGCTACTTCTACACTAGCGGCGCCTGTGGCAGATACGCAAAACTCACTCTCCCATCTATTCCTTTGATCTATCTACTATGTATTATAGACCAACAGTAATTTGTGAGACAGAAAGCTTGACCACAGATATTCAGGGTCAGGAACAAGAAAAAGGCAGAGACCCAAATAAAACATATTCCAATGCAACAGCACATAATACAAAAAAGGGAAAAGAACAGGAATATAACGAAGGGGAAATGAAAACGAAAGAACAAGAAACAGCACAACACACACAACAGGAAACAGCTGATGAAGGGAAGAAGGAAGAAGGAGGAGAACTACAGGCAGTAGCAAAAAAGGCATGGATATTCGTAGGACGGCTACAGGAAAACACAACGGAAACAGCAGTACAAAACTATCTAAAGAAGAAGAAGCAAATAAGAGGGCCTATAATCTGCGACGAAATAAAAGTGCGGGGCAGATACAAGGCATTTAGAGTCGGAGTCGACTTTGACTACGTGAATCTAATAGAGGACCCAAATTTCTGGCCAAAAGGAGTCAACGTACAAAGATATCGATTTCGTAGGCAATACAACCAAGGAGCATCACTCGAACAAAATCCTTCTATGGAACACGGAGGCCTTTAAAAATGCAATACCATACATCAACTCGGATATAATAAATAATATAGAAGTCATCATCGCAACCGAAACATTTCTAACAGAGCCAACAGATCTACAAGGATTCTACAGTGCACACTCACTTGCAACCATCACCTCGGGAAGACCAGCTGGAGGGGTATCCATCTTCTTCAAGCCAGGGATCGGTAAACTTAAAGAAATAAAGAAATACTACAATACAGTTATTGTGAAGACAGATTTACTAACGATCATGGGAACCTATATGAATCCACAAATGACAATAGAAGACGCAATGGAAATGATTATAGAAGCCATTTCCCAGACAAGAAGAGGACAGAAACGTCATCATTGCAGGGGACCTCAACTGCAGAATAGACAAGCAGAACCTCAAAACAGAAATCATAATGGAAGCCATAATGGAAGAAGGATTCACATTGATAAATAAGAAAACTCTCACAACATACATCGCCTACAATGGAACTAGTGCGATAGACCTAGTCCTTTATAGAGGAAAAGATATAAACGTAATAAAACAAGAAGGGTTGTGGAACTCCACGGCAACGCCCATAAGAAAACATATCCCTATCATAACAACTATAGAAATATATACGAAAAAGGAGCCCAAAGAAAAGAAACAAGTCTCACACTCCAGAAAAATGAACCTGCAAATGCTAATGGAAAACAAAGAAGAAATTGATAGGACAAGACAACTCGTAAACGACGGGAAACTGACAGAAGCCTCAAACTGTTATACATCGCTGATCAACCAGGCCACCTTGAAAAGGAAACAACGGCATGCACAAATGTGGTTCGACAGTGAATGTTATGGCGAGAGAAAGAAAACCCTACAAGCACTAAATATAGCTAAACACAGCAGGAAACAGAAGATCTAACTACATACGCAAAGAGAAAAAAACATACAAACAACTGTTACCAAGCGAAGAGAGCAGATCCACCTGGAAAAAGAGGCCAACAAACTAGCAGAAGATGCAAAAAAAGATCCCTTCGCAGCACTACGAAAGAAAACCGCACCAACAACTGGGACAATCACTACGAAGACATGGGAAGCACACTTCGAAAGAATCTTGAATGTAGAGGAAGAAGCATTCAACGCAACAGTCGAATATGAAGTCCCACAACGCCCAATCCGCATAAGTACCTCAGAATTAAGAAATATCATCTTTTCGGAAAAAAATAGGAAAGCTGCGGGCCCAGACAATATATATATATATAGAACATGTAAAAGATTCCGTAGAAATCTTGCAAGACCTCTGGACTGAGTTAATGAATAAATGCTTAGAAATCGGACAGATACCGGAAAATTGGAGGGAATCCTCAATGCAAATTTTGTATAAGGGAAAAGGGGAAAAAGAAAATTCAGACTCGTATAGAGGAATCGTATTAGAAAACACGATATTTAAAATATTTACAAAAATCCTCAACAACAGACTACAGGCTGAAGTCGATCATCTGATACCCGAATGCCAGTTCGGTTTTCGGAAAGGAAGAGGAACACTACAAGCTGTAGCTTGTTTGTGTGAACAAATAGATGAAGCGCTAAGACACCCGAAAGGAAAATTCTACACGATATTCGTTGATTTTCGGAAAGCCTTCGACCTGGTGAACAGAAAAACTCTAATAGAGAAACTGAAAATGATGATTGGAGAAACACACCCACTGATAAAACCATTAGAGAACATCATGAAATATAACTACATAAGAATAAAAAATGACGTTGAAACCGGAGAAATCATCAAGCAAACAAATGGGGTATTACAAGGGGACCCCATCAGCCCTACACTATTCAACATCCTCACAGCAGACTGCCAAAATATAATAAATGGTGATCAAACAACTATAATAATGTATGCAGATGACATGGTGATTGGATCCCAAAATAAAGTAGAATTGCAGGAAACAGTGAATAAATTAGAAAGAATGGGCACACCAAAATCAACTTGCAGTAAATGAGGACAAGACATTTCATATGACGTTCAGAAAAGGGGGAAGGAGAGCAGCAGAAGATACCATCACACTGGCAGGAAGCCCTCTAAAGACAGTCAACAGGTACAAATATCTAGGTATCACCATGCAGACCACAGCGACATCATTCAGCGTACACGTCCAAGACAGAACAGCAGCAGCAATAAAAGCGATCTACAACATCAAGAACCTTACAAAACTAACAACAGACACTGCAATGACACTTTTTCCACACAACGATAGCCCCCATAGTTACATACGGAATCGAGATTATATGGCAGAATTAAAATAACAGTCAGTGACCTCAACAAAATAGAAAAAGTGAAAGCAAGCTTCATGAAGAGAATAACTGGAACTGGAAAAACAGCACCATCCAGATTAATTTATGAACTTATGCGAGAAACATATTTCATAGAAGACATCAGGATAACATACCTCCTACCATCTACAGAACCATATCAAAAAGCAGTAAAAGTGAGGGAACAGAAACGGAAGGAATAAATGAGGAATTTTACACTTCCAGTGCCATGACAGACAGAAACTGGACAAGAGAATGTCAGACACTGAGACACGTTCTAACCAGACTAGCAATACATGGCTTTCATCACAAGGTCTGCGAAAATAAAAAATTCCACCAGCCAACTGAAGACTGCAGATGTGCACTGTGCGGTGATAAGTGTAAACTTTATCATATCACAGAGTGTAAAAACAGAACAAAATCAATTAATGAATACAGCAAAGAGTGAATACAAGTGATCAGTGGAAAAGAACGTAAAACTTTCGAAACGAATGCTCTTCTGAGTGCTCCTTTATATTATTATTATTATTATAAGTAGGAAATTGATCAATTTAGCAAAAAATAGAATGGCATACCCTTTCCAAGTACTAATGGAAGTCATTTGAATAGTTCATATTTTAGTTTAATTACTTATTAGTGTGGTGTTTTTATGTCAATAATGTATTTGGGATATACATTTGAATTAGTAAGTAGCATAGTAAGTAGCAATATATAAAGTCTAATGTTGGCTGCATTGTAATAAGTTGAAGTTATGTACATTTGATATGTTGGCTGTAATGGGACGAAGAATATTTGTGAATGTGAATATAGCTGTTACATCATTATGTACGTGTTCGTCAATCGTAGAGAAAAGTGTTTCATTAATCATTAGAAAATGTATAATAGCATTGTAAATGGTAGGAATAACTTCAAAAATGAAACCTAAAGAATAGAATTTGACAGGAGTTTATTGAGGAGTTTAAATAGTTGCGTCACATATTATAAAGTTGAGCCCTCATCGAATTTTACTTTCAATAAACTCGATTCACACCAACTATGGCTAGCTTGTATTATTAGTTAGAATTTTGGTTAGCTATCTTTTAATATGAAATTGTTTATTATCAACATTTTTAAATCTCGATATAGAACATGACAATCTGTGACATTACTTTAATAACGTAAAGAATTGTGGAAATATTTAAAAAGTTGCTCTCCCAATAACAAAGTTCTTTTAAGACACTGACGTCCCTATAATTACCAGTAATATTAATTTGGTTCTATTTGACTTTTGGTAGCATTGATTTTCAAGTATAATAATGATCTCTACAATTTCATATACAATTTGTCAGGATGTTAAGAGATGTAGATTTGTGAACAATAGAAAATGAAAAATCACAATGTTTGCATTGGCTATAGATGTTTTGTGTGTCCACCCTTGAATTATTACAGACTAGTTTTATGAAATGCCAAAAAATTCAGAATGCTCCCTATTCTCCTGTATTAGCCATTTTCTCATTCTCTCTCATTCATCTTTAGTCAATTAGTGTACAATTCTACTTGTCATTTTAAAACATAACTAGGTGAGTTCTACTCTCAATTGTTGTTTGTTTCATTATTCTAACCCTCATAACATTCCGACAAATTATAAATGAAATTTAAGAGAGCTTCTGTAGTAAACCTGCATAAGGAAACTCCTTTATGGGTGGTGGCAATGTATAATAACCTATGTTTAACATTACTGAATTGTCTGTTCATTTGAGTTATTCAGTTTAAATTAAATATTTGGTTGACATATGAATAATTGGCAAAATGTATATTGTTGTTTGATTGAATACATGATGTATGTTTGGAAAATCAGATTATAAATTTGTTGGTCTTGTATAGGTAAAATTTTGAATAGAAACCTTTCTCCTAAAACATACTGTTTTTCTAGTGCACATACAACACGTTCACATCTCCTAGGATTAAATTCATAATAACTTATTGATTTATGGCCCGTTTAATAATTATTAGGCTCAACTGCACTTCTACTAGCGCTTGATTTTTCAGTTATATTGTTGTAAACTATTCTTCTGTATTTACTAACATTAATTAATATTTTAAACTTTTTCAAACAATTTTTATAACATTATCAGACAATTTTTAAGTATTTATTTAAATATGCAAATCACAATATTATGACACTGTTAAACAATATTGTGATGCTAACTGCTGTATTCTCCACAGAGTATATTACTTAGTCTATGATTTTTCTATCGCTGTTTGGGTTATTGCTGGTTGGATCAGCGTTAGGGAGTGATAAGTAAGTGTACACCCATTTTTAATAAACATTTGGTAATTTTAATGTTATTGATATATTTTTTAACATAGATTTGGGGATTTATTGCAAATATTGGTTATTTAAATTTCATAGCGACAAATAGTAATCGAGGATGATAATCGATATATGGTTCAATTGTGGGTTATTGCTGGCCCTATAAACTATGGTGCATGCGCACTGTTGTTCTATAGGACTTTGAAAATATTTCACGCTAGTTTAAGTGCAGTTTTTCCAATTATTACATTCACAGAACTGAAAGTTATGGTTTTTGTGATAATGTCCATCAATCTCAAACAAAAATAATGTAACTTCACTTTCTGACTGTAAGGACACACTTGCTAGATAAACTTCTTTATTGTTCTTAACATTGTAGTTGGTTAAGTTATGTAGATAGGAAATAACACTATGAGGTTCTTTAATATTGTTTATTTTTTATTATTTCACTCACCTCATACTTCATAATTCATAGCAGACCCTGGGTTTCTTCACGTAATTTGTGACATTGTCAATGCTGCGTCACGTTCACAACTGACGTCCAACGGCCTTCTATCCTGCAGACTGACCTCCGCACCATCTGGTGGCCGACCGAAGAATTTCCAAATCAGTCCTCTTTCTTTATAACCGGGTATTTCATCTGGTGGCCGACCGAAGAATTTCCAAATCAGTCCTCTTTCTTTATAACCGGGTATTTGAAATACCCGGTTATAAAGAAAGAGGACTGATTTGGAAATTCTTCGGTCGGCCACCAGATGGCGCGGAGGTCAGTCTGCAGGATAGAAGGCCGTTGGACGTCAGTTGTGAACGTGACGCAGCATTGACAATGTCACAAATTACGTGAAGAAACCCAGGGTCTGCTATGAATTATGAAGTATGAGGTGAGTGAAATAATAAAAAATAAACAATATTGTAGTTGGTACTTATTCACTACAACAATAGTTTAATGTGATGACCAACAAGCTCATTGCACACATTGTATATACAATTCAAGTTCTGGTACACTTGCTCCATTTTATTCCTAAAATAAGAGAGAGAAGTTGTTCTATTTTTCATTTAATACTGCACATTGTCACAAAGATATGTATGTATCAGTTTTGGAAATTAATTAGTTTTTTGATTTTATTATTGCATCTGAATTTATACAGACATCTGAAATGGATGAATTAATGAGTGTTTAACCAAAATTCTGTACAAACATGATTATATACAGTTTGTAATTATTTATATTTTTCTACTGATTTCAATAATTATTCTAGAAATTTCAAGTTTTAATAATATAACAAATTACCATTTACAGAATAAATCTTAAAGAGCTATCTGACTGAAATTCAACTTAAGTAATAGCTTTACCGAGACAAAATGTACAAGTATAATATTCGGGGAAGTCATTAAGATAGTGTTTGAAAATTTGTGTTTTTTTTTGTACAATTATATTGAGATATTGTTACTTATGTATTAGATGTGAACTTATTTCTGTTATGCATGCCACAACCAAAAATGTATGCCAAGAAAATAAGTTATTTTTAAAATTTCTGTAATTTTTTTAGCTTCATAATTTCACCCTAATATGTATAACTCTATCTTAAAACTCAACATTTATTTCTTATGTCAAGTGTTATAACATGTTCTCTGTACTGAACATGGGAATTGTACATTCTTCAAAATTAGAGTATTTTTCTGTTTAGACAATCAAAATGAAGGCTGCCTTGCCTCTCGATTCTTCATAAACCTGATAGCATATTTTGTGTAAATGGCAAGTAAAAGTTAGGATAGTAAAATTAGAAGGCCATCTTAAAAGTACATGTCAGTTATCTTCATTATTCACTAAAACCTAATACTAATTCAAAAGGAGTATAATTTCTAGACAAATGCCAATAACAATTCAAAGATAGGATGAGTTTGTGAACTTTTTTTGAGACGAAGTTATTTGGAAATTTAATATATAGAGATACTAGTGTATGTTGCATTGCCGGTACTTTCTGTTTTGAAATGGCTAACTTTTTGGCTGGTCTTATTTGACTTTTTGTACATAGTAACAACATAACAAGAGGGTGAGTTGCTTGATAAAGTGAAATACTCGTATCTCATTCCCATTCTCATTTATAATTTCCTTCTGATTACTTCTAAGTTGCAATTAGTTATTATGGTATGCCTGATAAACAGTTGTCATGAAAGAAATTTAATAACGGTAAAATTTTTTATCACTCACTTTGTATTATTCTTCTTATTTAACTATAAATTAGTTTCAGAACTTAGTTTCTGTTCCATCCTCAGTATCATTACGATTATTGTTCTGTCGTCTTGAAGAGCCGTCCTTCACTCCTTCCATTGGCAGACTGAAAAACCTCAAAACAGGTCTGGGAATTTCATAAATTTCTTCTTTTTGCTCTTTTGAATGTAGATCTTTTCCCAAACTGTGAGTTCTTTTGGTTTTTGTATTTGTTTTAATAATTTATCACCCTTCTCGATAAGATGTTTTTCAGACCATGCATGGGCAACCACTGCAGATTTTTCTACTTCTCCTTTCTTGACATTCCAGAGATTTTCTTTCACTCTAGTTTTCAAATTTCTCTTAGTTTATTCTATGTAGAATTTCTCACATTCTTCATATTTAATCTGATAAATCCCTGATTTGTTTTCTTCTTTTACGAGTATTTTCCTATTTTTATTAGGTCTAATCAATCTACTGATGCTGTAGTCATTTTTGGGTGCTAACCTTATGTTGAAATCTTAAAAAAAAATTTTTATACTTGTGGTGCTTTAATGGATGATATATGAATTTCCTGAATTTTACATTTTCTTCTGTTCCTTTTAGAAGAGTGCTTTGATTAATACATTTTTGTCTTTTGAACTTTTTTATTTTCTTGTGTATCATTCTTTCTTCAAAACCATTTTTTGTGGCTATGTTAATTATATGTTCTTTTTCTTTTTCATAATTTTCTTTGTTCATATGTATGTTCACTAATCTGTGTGTCAAACTATTGAAAACTGCTTCTTTGTGAGCCATGTGATTGAAACTTTAAGCTTTTATATAGTTATCTGTATGTGTCTTCTTTCTGTAAATTCCAAATTCTATCTTATTTTCTTCATTCCTTTTTAAGTTGAGATCTAAAAGTGGTATTTCTCTATTAATTTCCATTTCCATAGTGAACCTTATAGTTTGGCTTTGAATGTTCAATAATTTCAATGCATCATTTATCTGTTTACGATTAACTATTGCAATTATGTCATCCACATATCTGCACCAGAACTTGAAAATTAAACAATGTCCACTAATTATCTTCTTTTCAAAATTCCCCATGAATAGATTAGCTAAGAATGGAGATAAAGGGTTTCCCATCAAAAGTCCTGAATTTTGTTTATGAAAGAAGGTCAAATACAATCTGAAATTGGATCAGAAGTAAATTATTGTTCTAACATTTATTTTGGCTCTCTGTAATATTTTGATGCATGTTGAAAATAATATGATATTTTGTGAATTTTCATTTTACAGGAAATGTAGATGGTAATAAAAAAGGAAGGTTATGATCAAAGTAGCAGTACTGATATTAAATGTGAGATATATCCTGCTATTGACCCTCTTTCTTCTGATGATCCAGAACTTGAGGTAATGGTTTTATTGGTATGTTGTGATTTACAAGTATGTTGACAAAACTCTAACCGTGCAACATTTCTAGAAGGTATATTAGCTGTTAGTGGAACTTATGCATATGTCAGTCTTAGAATCATTTGAAGAAGCAAGAGAGTGGATATGAATAAAAAAATTGTACAAAAATTACTTACTTATTCTCATTGTGTGTACAGTTCCTCTCTGTATAAGGACATGAGATTTTATTTAAACAATGCCGGGTACACTTTTTTATTTTAATTTTAAGATAGTAGATACATGGGTGTTACTGTAACCTTGCACCTTTCTGTTATAATGAAAAAAACAGAATCCTTTGGCTATTGTCTCTTGAAATCCCAAATAAACTTCATTGAACTCTTACAAGAAATATAATCAGTTTGCTTTATTGTAAAGTTAAACCTCATCATACGGTAAACAATGCCTGATGTATTCTTGTAATTAAGATTTAATGCAAATTATTGTGTATTTTACAAATACAGAAATATGAAATTGGAAGGAAAGTTGTAAAAATGCAAGATATATAAATAAATGACAGAAATGTAGACGAAATATGAGCATTGATAAGGTTTGTGTACATGTCAAGGAAAAAGGAATGATTCAAATTTGAAGACAGATGAAATGCGGTCAACTATTCTGAGGTGTTAATTTTATCAAATGATAATGCCAGTTGCCAATTGCAAATAAACTGTCTTCGGTTTGATGATAGAGAAACAGTGAATGAGGATTCTTAATTTTCTCCATTTAGAGAACTTTGGGCCTGGGTTCAATTCCAGGTCGGTATAGGCTCCTGGGTGAGGTTTTTTAGGGGTTTTTTCTCAATTGTAAGACAAATGTCAGGAAGTTTAGGGCCCAACAGTCCCCGAAAATCATCCGGCCATCATCGTCATCCTTATCATTATCTTCATCATCTTTCACGGTGTGCAAGGCAACGGGAAGCTACCACACCAATAAATCCCTAGTAAAGCTGCAAAGAATAGTATCTGCCCTTGGGCAGAATTACTATGGATAGATGGATGGATATCAATTTTACAAGGGAAAAGTCACACTGTGTATTCGAATTTGAGGGCAGATTTTATGCTTGTCATTAACAATTTGAACATTGTTTTGTGTTCAGCAATTTGTGAAATTTCAGTGCAATGCTAATTATATTGTATTTTGTTTATAAAATATGAAAATTGTACATTGTTAGCATTGTGCTCGTGTTTAGAAGTAGGGAAATTTGAATGTAATGTATAATTTTATTTGTTTGTAAAATATGAAATGTACCTTTATATTTAAATATTATGTATTATAACAAATACTCAAAAATTATATCTTAATATACATTCACGTTTGTATATTAATGAGAAGCCATACAAATGTTTACTTTGTGGTAAGGCATTTACTCACAGGTCATACCTTAATCAGCAATTATATACACATAATAATGAGAGACCATCCAAATGTTATAATTTGTAGTAAGTCATTTATTCGGAAATCACAACTTAATAAATATTTTTATTCAGATAGTAATCAGAAGCCATTATATGTTTTATTTTTAAGAAATAATTTACTGAGAAGCCACTTTCTAATGAACATTTGCATAATCATGTGGAGCCATTCAAATGCTCTCTTACTTCCAAGTCATTACATAATATACATTTTAGTTTGCACAGTAATATATAAATGGATTGTGCAAAGGTGATAACACAGCACTTTAACAATCACTAACATTTTAGATTTGTCATGCGTAACCACTAATTGTTTTTGTTCTTTGTTTGCATTTTTCGATGTAATACCTTTGCATTTATGTTCACACACTTCACATATGCATGACGTCTTCAGGTCATGGAATGTTTTATCTCTACACATAAGGTGATGGAATCCATCTTGGGATGACGTATCTGGAAGTTTACTTCTGTCCAGTTCATGTCTATCATCGCTCCGGTGCTGAAGAATTCCGGCCATACTTCCTCTATTTTTCTGCATAGTCTTTGTAGCGCATGTTCATAGAGTTCCGTGGTTGGTAGTAGGTAGGCTGTTTTGAAGTCCTCGAAAAGGAAAGTCACCCTTGCCAATAGGTACACTAGATGGCTTCTTGTCGTTCTCGATACTCCTATTGCTCTTTTTATGTATGTAGCTTTCACTTTTTCCAGCGTGCTTAGATTAGCTTCTGTAAGATGTGGTCATATGATTTCTATCCCATAAGTTATTATTGGGAAGTTTGCACAGTAATGAACGACCATTCAAATGTTCATTTTGTAGTAAATCATTTAAACGAAAGTCAAATCTTAATGAAGATTTTTGCGTAATTATGAGAATCTACTTAAATATTCTATTTGCAATAAATCTTTTTCTCTGAAGGCCAGTCTTAAAATGCATTTACGTTTGCATAGTAATGAGAAGCCAGTAAAATGTTCTATTTGTAGTAAGTCATTTATTAGGAAGACACAGCTTAATGAACATGTTCATAACAAGGAGCTATCCAAATGTGTGTTTGTAATAAATCAATCACTACAAAGTCGTACCTTACTTACTTACTTACTCACTGGCACTATCGAACCCGTAGGTTCATGGCCGCACGGACATAAGCTCTCCATACATCCCTATCCTGAGCTAATCCTTTCCAATCATTCCCTGTATAATCTACTTCCCTCAAATCATAGTTAATGTTGTTCTCCCACCTCATTTTTGGTCTACCAACTGGGCGTTTTCCTTCTGGCTTTCCTACAAGAAGTTTCCATGCACGTCTTTCATTCCCCATACGCGCAACATGTCCTGCCCATCGCAGTCTACGGGACTTAACTGTTCTTATTATATCTGGCTTCCTATAAAGACCATGTAGTTCATTGTTATGTAGTCTTCTCCATTCACCTGTCTGTTCATCTCTCTTTGGTCCAAAAATTTTCCTAAGAACTTTATTCTCAATACTCGTAATCTCCTTTCCTCCCTTAAAGTAAGAGTCCATGTTTCGCACCCATATAATATAACTGGTAGAACAATAGTTTTATATTTTTCAGCTTAACGTTTTTTGAAAGGAGTTGGGACATCAAAAGTCTCTGCAATGCATAATAGCATGCATTTCCAGAATTGAGCCTATGTTTAATTTCTTTGTGCATCTCATTCCTATTTGTGATTATTGTTCCTAGGTATTTGAATTCAGCCAATTCCTCAAAATTTCCCTCATTTGTCATTAGCTGTCCATTTCCATTATATAATGTATTTCTACGTGTGACCATATATTTAGTTTTACTGATATTTACTTCCAGTCCTAATTTCTTAGTGTTACTCAATAGTGTGTGCGTGTTGGCCTTTAGTATCTCCTCGCTATCGGCCAGTAGTACTACATCATCAGCATAAACTAACAGCTTATTAATACCATTGAGTTGTAAGCCTTCCTCATTCTCCAAAGATTTAATGGCATGCTCTAGTACAAAATTAAATAGTAGAGGAGATAGTGCATCTCCTTGCTTTAACCCATTCTGGATTTTCAAAAGTGTCTGAAAACTGTTTGCCTACACGCACCCTACTCGTTGAGCCATTTAGACACATTCGTATAAGTCTAACTAACTTTTTAGGAATTCCAAACTCCAGCAGGATACTATATAACTTCTCCCTCTTAATTGAATCATATGCTTTTTTGAAGTCTACATATAGTTGATGTACAGTACCATTATATTCCCATTTCTTTTCTAAAATCTGTCTTATACTAAAAATCTGATCTGTTGTAGACCTGTTTCTTCTAAATGCACATTGATGATCTCCTAGAATGTCATCAATATAGGGAGCAAGTCTGTTTACTAATATATTTGTTAGAATTTGTACGAAGTTGAAAGTAATGAGATGCCCCTATAGTTGTTGCAATCAGTTTTATCTCCTTTCTTATAAATTGGTACGATAATTGATTCCTTCCATTCATCTGGAAGAGCTTCTTTTTCCCAAATCATACTAAGCACCAGCGTATCTTGTCCATCAATTTTTCTCCCCCTGATTTTATCAGTTCTGCTGGGATCTCATCTGAGCCTGATGCTTTATACATCTTCAATTTTTCAATTGCCATTTCAACCTCTAATGCACTTGGCTCTGCGACTAGCATTTCTGCTGTCTGTAACTTATCCTCCTCAATGTCCTGTTCTGTATGTACATTTAATAGCTGATTAAAATAACTTTTCCATCTATTTAATATACTCTTGGAATCTGCAATCATATCCCCATTTTCATTCCGAATTATGTTTGTTCTAGCCTGAACCCTTTCTTCTCTATACTAATTCCCTGATATAATTCTCTAATGTTCCTATTTTTTGCATTCATTTCAAGATCATTAATCTTCTCTCTCAAATATTCCCTCTTTTTACTCTTTAGTAACTTGATGGTTTCCCGTCTAACACTACCCAATTGCTCTAAATTTACCTCATTTGGCTCGTGTAACCATTTAATTTTTGCTAGCTTTCTTTTCTTTACAATGTCGGCACATTCCTCATCAAACCATTTCTTGTTTTGCCTCTTTTTTAAACAACCAATGCTTTCTGATGCTGACAATTTAATAGTATCCCTTATAGCCTCCCATTCTTTATTTATATCAGTTTCTTCTTCGTTTGCCACATCGTCATCTGAAGATTCCAGTACTTCAAATCTATTAGCAATTTTGATTTGGTATTCTTGCTGCATTTCATCATTTTTCAAGTTTTTTAATTCATATTTTACAGAATCATCTTTAGCGTTTGTTCTTCTCATAAGCGATAGCCGTTGTCTGATTTTCACCCTGACCAGATGATGATCTGAATTGCAGTCTGTCCCTCTAACTGATCTAACATCAATGATGCTACTGTGCCAGCGTTTATCCACTAATACATGATCTATCTGGTTCCGAGTTTCTCCATCTGGGGACGTCCAGGTGTATTTATGAATATCCTTATGCTGAAATGTTGTGCTCTTAACAACGAGATTCTTTGATGTGGCAAATGTGACTAATCTAACCCCGTTGTCGTTACTATCTTCATGAAGACTGAATTTGCCTATTGTTGGTTTGAATATATCTTCCCGCCCCACTTTTGCATTAAAATCTCCTAAGACAATTTTCATATGATATCGTGAAAGGCTATCAAATAAGCATTCTAATTCTTCATAGAATTCATCCTTGATCTTGTCATCTTTATCTTCTGTGGGGGCATGTACATTTACAATTATAAAATCATGTCGTTTACCGTTTAGAATTATGTATGATATCCTATCACTAACAAACTTAATATCTCGGATAGCGGATAGGATCCTCCTCCTGACTAAAAAACCCGTTCCAAATGCAGGTCTTTCTGCACCCCCATAGTATAATGAAAAGCTTCCTGATTCCTGACTACCTTCTCCTGGCCACCTAACTTCCTGTAAAGCGACTATATATCCATGGGCGATTTATCCAATTCCCGCGTTAATATCTCTAGTGCCCCGCTATTGTATAAAGTCCTAACATTCCATGTTCCTAGGTACATGTCCCTGTGTTTGAGCCTTTGGCATGGGTTCCCTGAAGTAGTCCCCGCCCGGAGAACCGAATGGGGGACTATTTGACCTCCGGAAAATTTTACCCCAGTAGAACCCATGTCCGCATTTCTTGACGGTTGTATTTTTACGGTGAAAGATCGTCACTCTTTCGACCAAGGTACTTATTTCGTCTGGCTTATCACCTTCGACCAGTCCGGCATGGGTAACCCTATCGGCAGCAATGCTACCACCGGCATAGCTCTCAGGATCATTTAAGAACACAAGCCACTCCACCACGACAAGGTAAAGATACCATGGAGGGCCAAAGTCGTACCTTATCTTTCTAAAATTGCCATCGCTGCCATAAGATCAATTTCAATTGTAAGAAACCATGTTTACAAAATTTCTCCTTTATAGTATGTATACTTCAATTAGGGCTACAATTTGATTTTCTAAATGTACTTACAAAATATATTCAATTCCAAAAAATAATTGTATCACTTTGTCCTTGAGGCAATCCTCTAATGAGTAAAGTTGTATATAATATTTACGTTTACATAGTGAAGAGAAACCATTTAAATGTAATATTTCTAGTAAGTAAATTTATTTATTCTTGTTCAACATCTAAATTTGCATACAAATGAAAAGCCATTGAAATGTTCATTTGGAAAAAAATAATTTACTCAGAAGGGCAGTCTTAATAAACATTTACGTTTGCACAGTAATAATAATAAGTATGTAAGTGGCACTCAAAAGAGAATTAAGTTTTAGGTTTATGATTTGTCTTTTATTTGTTCATTCAACGATCCCGTCCATCTTCTGCATTGTTTGTAATGATATCGCTCGCACTTTTGTTCACATATCTTGCATTCACACGAGTCACTCGGTTGGTGGAATTATTCTGCTTTTATCGTGCTTAATGGGTCCAAAGAAAATGAAGCCGTGTGACCAGGATGTAGAACAACGTGTGAAGCGTGTGTTAGAGGAATCATGGCGGGAGCCGGCCATGTTGCAGCCGCTAGTCGTCCTCTTGAACGATGCGGTAGTGGAAGAGTTGAAAAGTGCCCTAGGGAAAAACACACAGGTAATTCAGAGACTCGAGGCCTCTCTCCAGGAACGCGATAAAAAAATTGAACTGGAACAAAAATGAATTATTAAAAAATGTTGAACTCGAACAATACCAGCGTCATCAGTGTTTGCGAATTTTAGGTGTGCCAGAAGAGAGGGGAGAGGACACTGATATAATAGCAACTGAAGTTGTAAAAAAAATTGTCGTTGACCTCTCTCTGGCTGACATAAACAGAAGTCACCGTATAGGTAAAGTCCCAATCGGTGAGAACAAAGTGCGACCAGTATTGTTAAATTTATAAGCTACAGAAAACGAAGTGAAGTATTTAGAAATAAAAAACAATTACAGGGATCTGGCATTACCATCAGGGAAGACCTGACTAAGAGACTGCTTGACCTGCTTCAGATGTGCATACAAAAATATGAAATGAAGAATGTGTGGACATAAGATGGTGTGATACACGCGAAGCAAGGCGATACCAAACGACGTATCACTACAGTTGGTGACATTATTTAAGCCCCCATCGAATGCTGCCATACACGTTATATTTCATTTATTGTGTTCATTTTCTTCTTTTTTTTTTCATCTATAATTAATTTTTTTAAAACAATTTTCACTAAGCTAACTAATTTTAATATAATTTTGTACTTCATACACTAAACACCAATTGATATGTAATATTTACTGTTTTCTTGTTTTTAGTTCTATTTAGGTAAGTAAGATTTCAACCATAGATTTAAGTAATGTCAGTACCATTGTCCCCTTTTATGTCAAACCCATCTCAACACACCCCCTCCACGTCAGATCTTTTAAAATCACGTTTCTTTCAACTGCAATACGCTCAAAATAACACACTGTAATGCACAGTCACTCCTGTCCCATTTCTCAGAATTCCAAACTCTATTTTCAACACTAAATCTGCATGTTATTCTAATTTCCGAAACATGGCTGAAAAATACACTCCCTTCTTCTCTTGTAAACATGCAAAATTACACCTTGATAAGGAATGACAGAACAGGGGGAAATGGAGGTGGTGCGGCGATGTATATACGTTCGATCTTCAACCAAAAATTGTATTCCATTCGCCAAGTGAATACTCGTCTCGACCCGACCCGGATATCTGTTTATATAAATTAGAACAAAAATGCAGAAATGTTTATTAGGACTAGTTTATTTATATAAATGGATTGCGCACAAATGTGCAAAGGTGATAACACAGCTAACAATCACTAACACTAACTTGGTTTTGCGTAATAACAAATTGTTTTTGTTCTTTGTGTACATGTTTCGATATTATATCTTTCGCATTTCTGTTCACATACTTCGCATATGCATGACATCTTCGGGTCATGGAATGTTTTATCTCTACACATTAGGTGGTGGAATCCATGCACGCTTAATCTTGTGATGACGTGTCGTACCTGGAAATTTGCTTCTGTCCAGTTCCTATCATCGCTCCGGTGCTGAATAATTCCGGCCATAATTCCTCTCTTTTCCTGCGTAGTCTTTGTAGCGCATGTTCATAGGGTTCTGTGGTTGGTAGTAGGTAGGCTGTTTTGAAGTCCTCGATAAGGAAAGTCTCCCGTGCCAGTAGGTACACTAGACGGCTTCTTGTCGTTTTTGATACTCCTATTGCTCCTTTTATGTATGTAGCTTTCACTTTTTCCAGTGTGTTCAGATTATCTTCCGTAAGATGTGGCCATATGATTTCCATCCCGTAAGTTATTATTGGGAGGATATTTGCATTGAATAATTTCATCGCTGATTCCAGGCTTAGAGCTTGTATATTGCGTATATCATTTATTGCCATTATTGCTTGCGTTGATCTTTCTGCTAAGTGTTTTGTGAAGCTTCTTCCACTGGGTTGTAAAGTAATGCCTAGATATTTAAACTCCTTTACTATTTTGATGTTATCTTTGTCCAGTTTTATTTCTGTTGTGGCAGGGATCTTTCCTCCGTTTCTGAACACCATCATTTCTGTTTTTTCTTTGTTTATGTAGAAGCTATGAGTTTTACACCATTCTTCCATAGTTGTAATGGCGTTCTGAAGTTTACTCATATCCGTTGATTCGATTAGGATATCGTCTACGTATGCATATAAGAAAATTTCTTCTCCTAGTTCTTCTATTTTCCTTACCAGTTCTTCGACTGCCATTATGAATAGCATTGGGCTCAATGGGTCTCCTTGCAGTACCCCATTTGTCTGCAGTATAGTTTTTGATTTTGAGAGACCATCTGATATAACTATGCTATTTTCTTTCATTATTGATGTAATGATTTGTGTCCACGCGTTCTCCTCTTCTATGATATTTTTCAATTTGCATATTATTAATCCTCTGTCCATTAGATCGAAGGCTTTCGTAAAATCTACGAAGACAGTGTACAGCTTCTGTTTTCTATTGAGTGCTTCCTCTATGTATTGAAGGAGGAGTTTCACTGCCGTTTGAGTTGATCTCTCTATGCTGAATCCAAATTGCGCGTCAGGGAGCTTTTTTTTTTCGATTTTTCCTCTTACTCTATTTGTTATAATTTTTGTTAGGTCCTTGAAGGGAACGTTTTCAAGAGCGATGCCCCTGTATTTGTTAGGGTCTGTTGGATCCCATTTTCCTTTGTACAGGGCTTCCAATATAAAACCGGACCGGCCTTGCGGAGTTTCACCCGGCGCGCAGTTCTGCGTCTTCCTCCCGCAATTCACGCTGCCTGCCACCCTTCCTTGAACTATTCCTTACCTTATAGAAAATGCTGGAAATGTTGTCCTCCCGCAGTTAAACAGGCATTATACCGGGTAAACACATTTAGATTGACACGCTGTAGTTCGGGCACTGTCAAGTTTCTGATATCATTTCTTATGTTGTTCTTCAGTTCTTCCAATGTGTGCGGTTTGAGTTTTAACAATTTTGTTGCTGTATGTGCAGAAGATACTGAAATCCCAACTTGTTGTGCTAATTTCGGTAATGATTTTTGTGGTGAACGTTCCAAATTGTCGCCAATTTCGTCCAATTTTTCTTCGGTGAGAACCGTACGCCTTCCCGTGTGTTTCTTATTTTGTACTGAACCAGTGGTCTCAAATTTAGTCACAAGATCGTGGATTGTCGATCTGGTAGGAGGTAATTGTCCAGGGAAGTTCCGAATAAATTCCTCGCGAACGCGACGAGCTGATTCGTATTTATAATAACATTTACACACATAAATGCGCTGCTCTAATGTCAGCTGACGTCTCATCTTGTCGAACGATAGTAAACTGACTAGTTCAAGGACGAGCGGCTGGCAGAGTGAAATGCGGACGAGGAGAGAGCGCTGCCTGACGGGTGAAACCTCGTGAGGCCGGTCTGGGTTTATATTGGAAGCCCGTTATATAACTCTTATTGTCGAATTTCTCCATTGTTCTGGAATTCTTCCTAGTTCCATACATTTGTTATATAGTTTTGTCCATATGGGACTCAATGTGTCAATTGTGCTTTTTTTGAGGTGTTCGTTATATAATCATATCTGGCCAGATGTTTTTCTGTTCTAGCTTTGGTTTATTGTTTTTCTAATTTCTGCAGGGTTGATAGGAGTCCATTCTGTGTGTCTTGTGTTTTGGTCTTGATTTCTTTTTGCTGGGGTGTCTCTTCCTTCCTTGTTTAGTATGTTGGTGAAATGTTGTTCCCATTCCTTCATTTGTATGGCTTGTATCTGTTGTTTTTTTCTTGGTCGAATAGCGATGTATGGGTTTTTAAGGGCTTCCTCAGCCTTCTCTTTGATTTCTTGTTCGATATGAGCTTTCTTCTTTTCTTTTATCAGTCTTTTGTTTTGTCGTGTTTCCATTGCGTAGTCTTCTTTTACTGCAATGTCTTCCAGGTTGTTTTTTATTTGTTGTAGCTTACTTATCACTTGTTTCCTTTTGTTGTAGGATTCCTTGTCATACCATTCTTTTGATTTCTTCATGTTCGAGTTTATTGGCATCGTGGCCCCTATGATGACCTGTTCTATTATTGCGGTAGCTTCCTCTAGATTCCCTCGTTCTATAGCTGTTCCTGCTTCTTTTAGTTCCTTCTGGCGTCCTTTGATTTTCGCGTTGTCGATTTTTCTCGATATCTTCAGTAGTGTTACTTTTTGGATTTTAAGTTTTGGTGCTATGTTAATTTTCATTGGTAGGTGTGTTCGGATGGGTGTTACTGCTATTGTCCAGAGAGGGGTTATTTTTTCCTTTGCGTGGCCTTTTATCAGTGCTAGGTCGATGGTGCTTTTACCGTTGTGGCATATGTACGTGGGAATTTTGCTGTCATTTAGGAGGGCGAATCCTTCTTCTTGCAGTTTTCCCATTACTATCTTGGTCTTGTAGTTGTCTATATCTATGCGGCAGTTCAAGTCGCCTGCTATCATTACAGGCTTTCCGCTTTTATTTTGTAGTATTAGTTGATGTAGTTCTTCTATGATATCCATCGCGTTGTAATGTGGCGGGTAGTAGGATGCAAAGATCACCAGGTACGTAGTTTCTACTAGACGTACATTCTCCATCCTTGTTGATGCTATTATTGGTGTCATACATGGTTTCATGAGTATAGATATGCCTCCGAATGGCCTTCCTAGTTCTCCTTTCCTTTCTAAAATATGTTTGGTGTAGAAGTGATGATGATACCATTCTTCTATCAGATACGTTTCTGTTGAGATCACGAAGTCAAAATCTTGTAAGAAATCTGTTGGTGCAATGGTTATTGCATTTTTTATTTTTTTTTCTTTCGGCTTTCCATAGTAATCCTGTATATGTTTTTTCTTCATTCGAGTGATGCTGTTTCTTGCGGCCGTCTTCGAAATCGAAATCTCCTGACCACTATGTTTAGGAGTAGTTTATAAGCCCCCAAATGTCGGTCACCTGCATGGCATTGAAAGTTATCCATAATCTGATCCATCTTATGAACATGTAACTGTACTTGGAGACTTCAACACTAACCTATTAGACACACATTCTTGTAACACTATACAACTACAGACAGTGTTCCAGTCTTGCAATATGACAATACTGCCTTCAGAACCAACCCATCATACTAACTACTCTGACACACTAGTAGACTTAATTATAACAAATAATCCTCAAAAAGTTAAAACTAGTGGACAAATAGAAGCTCCATGCATCTCTGCACATGACTTAATATACATTGAATATTCACTCCTTTGCCCTAAACGTAGCCTAGATTTTTAACATAGAGACTTGAAATATATAAACAATGATCAATTAATTGATGACGCTGCAAAACTACCTTGGAACAACATATGGACACTTAGGACTGTAGACGAGAAAGTTGAACGTTTTAATGACATGATTTTACAATTGTACGACAAACACACACCTATCAAGACTAGACGTATAAACAGACCACCTGCACCCTGGATGTCTGATAATATCCGCTTGCATATGACTGAGAGGGACGCAGCATACAGGAGAAATAAAGAACTGACAGACTTACAGACATACAAATATCTGAGGAATAAAGTCAATCAGACTGTTAGAAATGCAAAACTAAAATATGCCCTTAGTATTATTACACAATCCATATCCAACTCATCTGACATGTGGAAAAATTTAAAATCAATATGCCTCTGTGAAAATAAACTACAGGTAGAAACAGCTGACCTACCACTAGATGATTTGAATGACCATTTCACCCGCCTCTCTACTGACAACTCACAACACAAACAACAGACAATAGATGGACTAGTGTCATATTCCCAACCCACCCGAAAAAATTATTTTTTTCCTATATCTGACATTATGACGCCAAAAGAGCAATATTACGCATTAAATCTAAAGCACAAGGAATAGACAATATAACAATAACTATCCTTCAAAAAATAATTGACACTATTCCCCCGACAATAACCCACATCTTTAAAGCGTCTATAATGACCGGGACCTAACCCAGACTCTCGAAAATGGCTCTATTTCGCCCTAAACCGAAATCAAACATTCCCACAACACTCGATGATGTTAGACCAATTAGTATTCTTCCCTGTATATCTAAAGCACTGGAACACACAATACACTCAGTTAACAGACTACCTCACCACACATGACTTACTTTATGAGCATCAGTCTGGTTTTAGAACAGTACATCATACAAGTACTGCACTACTTGACATTTAGAGGACATAAGAGACTCAATGGACAAAAGCAAACTCACCGCAGTAGTCCTACTCCTTTGACACAGTAGATATAGACTTAATGCTAGCGAGACTTAAGACACTACATCTGTCGTTGAATTTGTTCAACATTCTTATTGGTTCTCCTAGTTTTAGATTATCACTTGCCGCTGTTCTTCCCCCTTTCTGGAAAACCATTTATACGGCCTTGTTGCTGTTTATCGTGAACTCATTTTCCGTAGCCCATCATTGTATTACGTCTATGCCTTGTTGTAGTTCTTCTTTGTTTTCTGCCCCAATGGCCATGTTGTCCGCATACATTACCAGCGTGGTCCCGTTAGTTGGCTTGCCAATGTCAGCCGTCATTATTTTGCACAGTAATGAGAAACCATTCAAATGTTTGTCACATCGTATATTCAGAAGAGCAATGCTTAAAGATGCCAGTGAAACTGGTGTTACCAACTTTCACAATAAATTCCCAAAGGTTTATAATAATTAGACATACATCAAGTTTCCTCTTCCTAACCTAACAAAATAAATTACATGGATATTTTTTAATAAACTGTAAAACCAATCTCGTGTTCACACATTTGCCCATTGGAGCCTAATAAAATGAAGTTAATCTCTTGAAATATGATCTGGGCTTAATTGCAAATGTTGGTAACGCCAATCCCACTTCCATATTGCATAACATTAAACATTTGTGCATCTCATGCATGCGCACTTTTTAGAACATCATTCACTATATTTGCATAATTATATGAATACCACTTCCATACTGCATAACATTAAACATTTGCGCATCTCATGCATGCGCACTTTTTAGATCATCATTCACTATATTTGCATAACTATATGAATATTTAAAAGTAGTCCACCGCTGTGGTCTCGAGGTAGCGTGCTGCCTTGTCACGCAGCGGGCCCGGGTTCAATCCCCGGTCGGGGCAGTTTTTCTGGGTGAGGTTTTTATCGGGATTTTTCCTCACCTGTAAGACAAATGTCAGGAAAACTTTAAGGCCCAAACGGTCCCCGAAATCATATGGCCATCATCATCATCATCCTTCTCATAATCATCATCCTTCACTGGTGTGGAGAGCAATGGGAAGCTACCACACCTGCAATTCCCTCGTAAAGCTGCAAGCATAGCATGAAAATGCTGTGATTGCAGTGAAGGACCTGCCTTCGGGCAGAATTACTATGGATGGATGGATTTAAAAGTAGTAAGAAATGTTTAAAAAATTGCTGCAAAATGTTTAAAATACTACGAAACGTAATTACCAGTAGTGAATGTATGTAGTGTAACAGTGGCATGAGAATGTTGTATGGAAAATCGTGAGCAACAAATACTAGACTTGAGCCAAAATAAAACATGCAACTTTTATATACACTTATTCAAAGACAAGGAATATGCACAGATAATTTAAATATCAACAGAATAATATAACAGAGATAAATTTGATATAATACCTTACCCTTACACATTATAAAACTTACAAATTGGTAAAATTAAAAATAAACATTTATTAAAGGACGTGGGAAGTACACATAAATTATTATATCAAAGCATTAATAAAACTGTAAAACGTAAACTAATTGGATGCAATACCTTGTTGATATCTTGAAGTTAGAAAACTAAATGGATCCAAAACAAGATGTGAATGGACAATCTAACAAGAATTGCGATGACATGTGGTCACTAAGTCGGGTCTGCCAGTTGTTCTACACAAGTATGGCATACTTTTTTGGAGCTCATTTTTTGGTCAAGATCTCCCAGACGTTATATCTAATTTTCTCAAATTGCAACCGCTACTTATTGTAGCAACCCAAATTCCTCATGATACTACCATACTGGCTAAAATTCCTGAAAAACTTTCTTCCCCCATGGAGACTCAAACGAGCAGAAGTCCCATAGCTCTGCACCAAAGCATCATACTAAAAACCACTAGGGCATGGTACAGGTCTAATATCTGGTAACCAATTTATTAACCAGTTCTCTAACAGTGAAAAAGAAAAAAAATGCACATCACAGTAGTATAATGCATTCAACATTCACTACATTGAACTAGTTTCAAAATCGTATATTTCGACTGAATTATTTCCATCAAATTGCTTTTGATGTTGAAATTACAGTTCTTTTGATTAATATTTCAAATGTTAAGCATATTGACACATCATGAAATGAACTACACTGAAAACAGAATAAAACATTAAAAAAACATTGAAATGTGGGAAATATTTTGTATTTTACTCATGAAGAGGATGGACAAAAATTGAAAAAAAAAATTCAATGCAAGTAGCTGGCTAATATGTCAAAAGCCATCCAGGCGTACTGTGCTGTGGAGTTTTTAATCTCAATGCAGTTATAGTTTTGATAGTTAAATATATGTGATATTAACTGTAACATATATATGAGAAATTAAGAAACACATCTTCATTAGAAGGCAAAAGATAAAATTGTGAAAACTCATTTTGAACTAATTATCATTATTTGTCTTCAAATTTATACCTTTAAGGCCAGTCTAAAAATATGTATGATGAACAATAAGACAAAGAAAAAACTACTTTAAAAAAAGGTGGAGAGGAAAATATAAAAGGAAATTTTTTTATACAACAGCAAGTATAGAAATTTACAAATTCAATCATAGTTGAAGTATATTTAAATGCCAGTAGATGCAACAAAAGCACTAAAGAAAGAAAATGCAGTTCTGCAAGTATTGTACATATCATCACAATAACCAAATATACATTGATATAATAAGGAAAAGTTTAGCAATTGACTCTCACAAATTCTAGTAAATTCTACAGAATCGCAGTGCCCATTCATGAAGAATTCATGTAATGTTCACCAGGTAGCATGATTTTTTATATATATATATGAAATCGGAATTACAAACTTTTTCTTTATATTCCCAAGTGTTTATAAGAAATGGACGTACACCAACTTCCCTCTTCTTAACCTAACAAAATAAATTACATTCAGCTGAACAGCAGTTATAGTTACCCTTGATTTTTTCAGTTTATTGTTCTAAATTGAGGGGCTCAGTGGAATAAGGGCCGATCCCAACCAAAGGTTGATTTTTAGTTATTTGCAGATTATGTATCCTATGGCCATCTTCTGTTAATCTTTAAAAGCTCATAATTCTAACTTTGCTCAAAAGAGGGTAAATGAGACTTTATGTGTAAGAAACATTTTTAACTTCTTCACGCACGCGGTAAATAAAGGCCCATCCCTACTGCTGACACGTGACTGTATATTGTCCGCTGCAATACTGACTAGGATTGCCGGCAAATAGCAGTAAATGCATAGTGGCTGATGCGGCAGGTTCTTGTACAAATGGAAATAGTGTAATAAAATATACGAAAAGAAAAATAAATGTGCAAGAGTGGAATAAAACAAAGCAGAACATTTACGCAACAATGGAAAGGAATACATATGAGACTGAATCAGTTGCTTCAAGAGATGCGGTCAAAATTGCTAGTTGTTTTTTAAAAAAGCTGTGCCTCCGATTGAAAAAGGTGCTAATAAAAAGAAACTTATAATGTATATAGTGATTCATGTGTTGGTCAAAACAAGAATTATACAATAATGGGACTTAGGCTGTACATGATTGATTGTAGTTGGTTTGAAGAAATTGAAAATAAATTTCTTGTACCAGTTCACACTTTACTCCCCTGTGATACTGACTTCGGTGTGATTGAAAAAGTTAAAAGAAAAACACAAGTGGTTTATACACCTAAACAGTGGGCTCACCTCATAAGAAAGAGCTGAACAAAGAAACCAATTCACAGCAATTGAGATAAATGCAGAAGATTTTAAAGATTTGGATAACTTCAATGTTCACAAAGAGAAATGTGATGCTGGACTAGCATAAGGTAGACACACCAGAAAAGCATCTCAGTTTAGTTTTGTTGAAAACAGACATGTAATGTACGTAAAAACCAGTTTCGGTGTTTTGGCTTTAGAGGAAGTAATAAGCCTTTAAAAAAAAGTGTCCTGTATTACGAGATGTAATATTGAAAACAAAATATCCTAATGGAAGGATGATAAAGAAGACACCATGATTCTCATGACATTTGTACCAACTGTATACCAGACATTTTAACAGTAGCCTTAAATCGCATGATGATAATGATGATGATACAAATGCTGTAAACATAGAATACATAGATTAATGCAATATTCAAGTTAAAAAGTGTTATTTAATTTGTTTATTTATGTCGTATTTTTTATATTCTCAATTTTCTTTTCCTTTGATTAGACATATGAAACAATATAATGATCTATACATTTGCAGGTAGAAAGCTTATTTTATGTACAAGACATGTACCAAATATTATCAATGTGTGCTCTATATATTGTACTCAATGTAGAATTTAATAAAATGCAATTTTTCTCCGAACTTAGTTCAGTTCGGATGGGCCCCTATTCCACTGACCCACTCAATTATAGCTATTCTTCTGTATTTACTAACATTTTTTAATATTTTAAACTTTTTCAAACAATTTTTGACATTATTTGATAATTTTTAAGTATTTTTTTAAATATGCAAATCACAACATTATGACACTTAAACAATATTGTGATGCTGACTGCTATTTTCTCCACTTATTTATGTATATATTGTTATCGCCCATAGATGCTCTAGGACTTGTTCAGATTACAACCTACGTATATATAAACAACAGAGTATATTACTTAGTCTATGATTTTTTGATCAGCGTTAGGGAGTGATAATTAAGTGTACACCCATTTTTAATAAACGTTTGGTAAATTTAATATTATTAATATATTTGTTTAACATAAACTTGGTGATTTATTGCAAAGATTGGTCATTTAAATTTCTGAGCGATAATCGATATGTGGTTTGATGGTGGGTTATCGCTGGCTCTATAAACTCTGGCGCATGCGCACTTTTGTTCTATAGGACTTCAAAATATAAGGAAGTATATTGGGTAAGTTATATTGCTGTTTCTCCGAAAAGTTTAAAATAGTACGAAACGTCATTTACAAGTGGTAAAAGCGTGTAGTGCAACAGTGGCACACCGAATGTTGTATGGAAAATCATAGAGTGATTCTCTAAAGTTAAGTCATTGAGATTAATAATTATAAAATGAATGCATTTTAAAGATGAAATGATAGCCGGACTAACCTGTAACTGTAATTACAAGTTAATTCGGAGATCATATATTGAGCAAATGAATGTATAACCAACCATGGACGTGTTTAATTTTTGAACTAAATAACGTAGACAAATGTATGAATAAGGACACAAATTAGTTCACATTATCTGTGTCACGGCCTCCTTTGACGTTTCAGATTTCATTTTTTAATCCACGTACATTTGTTGGGTTATCTTTATTAAATTGCAAAATCCATCTCATTCCACTGCTTTGAGATTATATGAGAGTAGTAGAGAAGGGAAATTGTCATTTTAAGTTTTTGTTAATTTCAAAGTGACATAGCTCCAGTGAATGTTTATATTTTACGGGTACCGATATTTTCATATGAAGGTCGCAACGGGGCGCTACCTGACTTGTATTGGATCCGTTTTGTTTTCTAACTTCAAGCTACCAACAAGGTATTGCATCTACTTTGTTTACGTTTTTTCAGTTTTATGAATGTGTTAATTTATGTGTATGCACCGTGTCCTTTAATAAGCGTTTATATGTAATTTCATCCATTTGTAAATTTTATAATTGTGTAAGGTTAAGGTATTGTATCACATTTATTTACGTTTCCCTCATTTGTTATTCTATTGATATTTAAATTTTATCTGCACATGTCGTGTCTTTGAATAAGTGTATATAAAAGTTGCGTGGGATAAGGTGTAGAAACCGTCACTCATGAATTCTAAGTTCTTCAGAATCGCAGTACGCATGCGGGAGTTGCTGTAATGGTTAATGTAGCTTCCAGTAGATGGCTTTGAAGTCGGCGTTGCCAACTTTGGGAATAAATTCCCAAATGCTAAAAAAAAAGGACGTAAACCAACTTCCCATTTCCTAACCTAACAAAACGATTTACATGCATATTATTTATTCTCAAGTGCAAAAAAAAAAATATATACATGAAGCATTTCCATGTCTATACCACTCTTTCAATACACGCATAATTTTGAAATATTTAATCATCGTAAGAAATGTTTATAAAATGGTTCCAAAATGTTAAAAATAGTACTAAACGTTATTATAAATGGTTGAAAGGTGTTTAATGCATCAGTGGCATAAGCATATTAGATGGAAAATTGTGTAGGACGGTTTGTACACCTCAGCCGTTGCGTGTTTTATTTTGGCTTCATAACTAGTATATCTTGCTCACGATTTTTCATACATTCTTATGCTTTGTTGCACTACACACTTTTACCACTTGCAATTATGTTATGTACTATTTAAACATTTTACGAGAATTCTTTAAACGTTTCAGCTCAACTGCACTTCTACCAGCACTTGATTTTTCAGTTATATTGTTGTAAACTATAGCTCTTCTTCTGTATTTACTAACATATTTAATATTTTAAACTTTTCGAACAATTTTTATAACATTATTAAACAATTTAAAGTATTTATTTAAATATGCAAATCACATTATTATGACACAGTTAGACAATATTGTGATGCTAACTGCTATTTTCTCCACAGAGTACATTACTTAGTCTATGATTTTTCTATTGCTGTTTTGGTTTATCGCTCGTTGGATCAGCATTAGGGAGTGATAAGTAAATGTACACCCATTTTTAATAAATGTTTGGTAATTTTAATATTATTAATATATTTTTTAACATAGATTTGGGGATTTATTGCAAATATTGATCATTTAAATTTCATAGCAACGGATAGTAATTGAGGATGATAATTGATATGTGGTTCGATTGTGGGTTATCACTGGCTCTATAAACTCTGCTGCATGCGCACTGTTATTCTGTAGGACTTTGAAATATTTCACGCTATTTTAATGTTCAAGTGCAGTTTTTTCCTATATTGTTTTTGAAAAATGCTTGTTTATTAAAACTTGGTGATATATCAATGAGGAATGTCACTATAAAAAAAAATTAATAATTTTTACACAGTAGTTGAATGAACAAAACTAGTTGAAAGCAGAACCTTTAAATACAATAAATTACCATATTTAAATAAACATTGATTAACTAGAGAATAGGTTATTATATACTTTTCCATACAACAATTTGTAATGCAGTGCCACAGTACCTAACTAACTAACTAACTCACTCACTGGCACTATCGAACCCGTGGGTTCAGGGCCGCACGGACATAAGATCTCCATACATCCCTATCCTGAGCCAGTGTTTTCCAATCATCCCCTTTATAATCTACTTCCCTTAAATCATAGTTTATGTTATTCTCCCACCGCATTCTTGGTCTACCAACTGGGCGTTTTCCCTCTGGTTTTCCTACGAGAAGCTTCCATGCACGTCTTTCATTTCCCATTTGTGCCACATGTCCTGTTCATCACAGTCTATGAGACTTAACTATTCTTATTATATCTGGCTTCCTTAAAAGACCATGTAATTCACTGTTATGCAGTTTTCTCCATTCACCTGTCTGTTCATATCTCTTTGGTCTAAAAATTTTCCTAAGAACGTTATTCTCAAATACTCGTAATCTCCTTTCCTCCCTCCTAAAATAAGAGTTCATGTTTCACACCCATATAATATAACTGGTAGAATAATAGTTTTATATATTTTCAGTTTAACATTTTTTGAATGGAGTTGGGAAGTCAAAAGTCTCTGTATTGCATAATAACACGCATTTCCAGAATTGAGCCTATGTTTAATTTCTTTGTGCATGTCATTCTTATTTGTGATTATTGTTCCTAGGTATTTGAATTTAGCCACTCCTCCTCAAAATTTCCCTCATTTGTCATTAGCTGTCCATTTCCATTATATAATGTATTTCTGTGTGTGACCATATATTTAGTTTTATTTATATTTACTTCCAGTCCCAATTTCTTAGTGTTACTCAGTAGTGTGTGCTTGTTGGCCTTCAGTATCTCCTCGCTATCGCCCAATAGTACTACATCATCAGCATAAACTAACAGCTTATTAATACCGTTGAGTTGTAGGCCTTCTTCATCCTCTAAAGATTTGATGGCATGCTCAAGTAAAAAATTAAATTGTAGAGGAGATAGTGCATCTCCTTGCTTCAACCCATTGTGGATTTCAAAAGTATCCGAAAACTGATTGCCTACACACACCCTACTCTTTGTGCCATTTAGACACATTTGTATAAGTCTAACTAATTTTTTATGAATTCCGAACTCTAGCAGGATACTGTATAACTTCTCCCTCTTAATTGAATTGTATGCCTTTTTGAAGTCTATGTATAGTTGATGTACTCTACCATTATATTCCCATTTCTTTTCTAAAATCTGTCTTAAGCTAAAAATCTGATCTGTTGTAGACCCCTGTTTCTTCTAAATCCACATTGATGATCTCCTAGAATCTCATCAATATAAGGAGCAAGTCTGCTTACTAATATATTTGTTAGAATTTTGTACGAAGTTGAACGTAATGAAATGCCCCTATAGTAGTTGCAATCAGTGCTATATAAATTACATACTTCTATCTTACCACTTGTAAATTATAATAAACCAGATATGAACAGGGTTATAACTATTTCACTACACTATCAAACCCTTAGGTTCATACTCGTGTAGACATAAGCTCTGCAACTTCCCTCTCCTGAGCTTATACTTTCCAGTCATATCCTGTATAATGTACTCTTCCTAAATCATGGCTAATTTCATTCTCCCACCTCATTCTTGGTCTACTTGGGCATTTTCCGTCTGGTTTTCTACATGCCCCACTCTCCGTTTCCATTTGTGCACATAACCTGCCCATCATAGTCTACTAGACTTAACTATTGTTGTTATATCTGGTTTCCTATCAAGATCATGTGTTATGTGAGCTTCTGGATATCTTTTTTATATTCTAGTTAGTGAAAGTAATAATTTTAAATTGTTAAATGTTATTAAAAGATTATTAAATATCACATGCTTTATGGAATCAATCTAAAAACTGTGCCATTGAATTGGTAAGTGTATGTTTTTTTAACCAAATAATTTGTAGTATTGTGTTTCAAAATGTTGATGGTGAGATAAACAAATTCTTAAATTATATCAAGAATTATCATTCTGTAATCTCCAAAAGTTCAGGAAATATAAATAAGAACTGCAACAATTGTTATGTTCGAAAATCATATGTAGTGTACGGTCAAGCGCTTGCATAATGCAGACAAACACCATAGTGACTGGGAATCATTACTGCCACAGCGGCAAATAACTCCCCACCCTTATGTATGGCAATTAATTTAAATTTTCTGCTTCTTTGTTTTTAAAAACTCCATTATGAAAAAATGTTCAACCTATTGATAATGGACAATTTTATTATTTTTATGTGTGAATTTAATTATTCAGTTTTATATAATGGTATTTTTTAAAAATCTTTTCCTGAATATCTTCAAATCGAATTTCAACAGCTTCCCAAATATAGTGTCTTTTTAATCTTTTTCGTAACCTATCTAACAATATCAAAAATAGCTTTCTCTGATTGGTTTGACCATAAAATAATTAAAATGAAAATCTGAACTTAAGCAATTAGTATTTCAACTTTTCATAATATAAACAATAGCTAATAGAAACAAGATTATGTGCATGAGCCATATATATGTCATAAAGAGTTAAAACATATAATCTTCAACAAATCAGGAGATACTGATGTATTGTGCCATACTGTTTTGCATGGAATGACCCAATGCACCATAGTCTGTTGGTAGTTGGCATATGGATCCTATGCTACCTGTCCTAGCTTTTTATTGTGCATCGCAGCTGGGGATCGACTGGGCCTAATTGCCAAATGCATCACTTCACTATACTTACAGTAGAAAAATCTATTCTATCTTGCCTAATACATGAAATTACGTTATATTTAAAATATGCAAAACAAATATGATTAAATCAATATCAAATATGACTATCAGAACTAAAGAATTGCTTTTAATTGAAGAAAATAATTTTTTTTTTATTCTTAAGTCATTTTTGGTGTCAACTGAATTGTATTACTTCACTGATTTCAATGTAATATTGTTTCTTTAGAATCTGGTAATTAAAAAAAGTTTTTGTATTTTAGGTACAATTAAGTGCTTCACATTGTAATTAAGGCCAGTGTAGTCCTTGTGTGCAACACACAATAAAGAGCCAGGGCAAGTACGGTTATGTATCCACTTATCAACCACCAACAGACTACAGTACTGCAAATAATTACGGTATTCTAATCTAATATTAAATAAACTTTTAATATGCTATTTAATATTGGAGAAGAGAGAAAATATCTGCTACAATCAATTAATTCAACATTAAATTCAGTTATTCAAACTTATTTTTATTGTGTGGTGTGCATTCTTCAGATTCAGAAAAGTCTCCATTTATAGCATCCTGAGTTATTTTGCATTTAAGGAGATGAGTTTTCTTTCCTGGTACTAAATCTTTTCATTTATAAACCTCATATTACATTTTACTTTGGAACAAATGCAACTGTATGTTGATACTTTTAGAAAATATCCCCATATGGGATAATTTTTCTTCCTAAAATAGACATTGCAGCAAATCAAAACTAAAACAGTACAGACTGTAATACAGAAAACATGATAAAACTTGGCTGGTTGAGAGTTACGAGCTCAGTTAATAGTTTAAATGTAACTGACAATGCCCCAATAACGGTCTCTAATTTTTTTAAAAATTTTCAATGGAATAACATTGACTTGATAGATTAAATTTTTGTAAGTTTGAAAATAAAATCAAATGTCGATAGTAAAAACTAAAAATTGATAAAAACTCACTGATTTAATGAAATCAGTTAATTACATTCATTACCATATTTAAATTGTGATTTATATCACTGTAGTTTTAAAACAATGCATCCTGCAAATACTTTTTTTTTAACTTAGTGAACTATCCATATTTGGTTCGTCTTCCGGGCTTATAGGCTGTGGTCTGGTTGTCTTCTTACTCGACGTTTCGTCTACTGCTGCGGTAGACATCATCAGGAGATACTGCGTGCTTTCTGTGAACTCCTCAACAGTCGGCTGCAGACTGGTTGGTCGTTGGAAACTGTCTCTCTGTTTATAGCTAAACCCCGGGTGGAGGGGAGGTTTTCTGCGCGCACCGAGTTGTGCGCTGTATTGCCGTGTGCCGAAGTCATAGGCTTCGTTGTCGTGTTAAGCAGTGCTGGGATCCAAATTTTGTTTATCTTCAAGGTTTCTTCTTTTTTGTTGAAGGAATTTTTATGTTTGTATATTTCTATGGCTTCTCTGTATAGTCTGGTGTAGTAATGTGATGTTTGTGATAATACCTGGGTATCTTCAAATCTTATAATATGTTGTTGGTTGTTCATACAGTGTTCCGCTACGGCCGATTTTTCATTTTGTTTTAACCTGCAGTGTCTCATGTGTTCTTGTAATCGTGTGTTGATCATTCTCTTTGTTGTACCGATGTACACCTCTCCACAACTGCAGCCGGGATACGATATATACCGGCATGACTCAAAGGATCTCTAGTGTCTTTGGCTGGGCGCAGTATATTGCTGATTTTTGTGTGTTGGTTTGTAGGTTGTTGCTATGTTGTATTTCTTTAATAATCGTCCAATTTTCTCTGTTGTTGTTTTGATATAAGGTAGGTAAACCTTACCATTTATCTCTTCCTTGTTTTCGTTTTCGGGCCTATATTTCTTTGGATTTATGGCTCGACGAAAATCTGTTTTGCTGTATCCATTGGTAAGAAAAGCTGCATGGAGATGATTGATTTCTTCTTGCAGATACTGTGGTTCCGAAATCCTTTTGGCTCGTTCAACCAGGGTTTTTATTATCCCGCGTTTTTGTCTAGGATGGTGGTTAGACTGTTTGTGTAGGTATCTGTCTGTGTGAGTATTTTTCCTGTAAACCTTGTGTCCAAGTGTCATGTCTTGGTTTCGGATTACCAAAACATCCAAAAACGGTAGACTGTTGTCATGTTCCTTTTCCAGGGTGAATTGGATGCTGGGACAAATCCCATTTATGTGCTTCTTGAAGTTATCTAGTTCCTCCTCACCGTGTTCCCAAATGACGAAGGTGTCATCCACATATCTTACCCAAACTGTGGGTCTTAAGGTAGCATTCTCCAATTAGTGAACTATGTTTTGCATCCATATAGTATGAGGTAGAAGAATTACTATTTTATATATTTTAAGTTTAACATTTCTTTAGTGTATTCCTTGTCATATCTGACTGCCTAAGATATCATGCCTTGACATAGCTAAGGTACATATGTCACTCCAGTACTGGTTGGGTGATCGTCAACGTCTGAAAATGGTATATTTGATGTGACACCCTTAGCCAGCTAGTAGGAAAAGGGTATTCTTTCTCTATAGAACCATGTTCAGCGTATGTTTATTTTTTTTCTGGCGATAAGCCAGACGAAAAACGTATACTTAGCGACAAAAAGAATGAACCGCTGCAAAAAGCAAGTTCCTGTTATGGACCAGCACATGCTCGAAAAGCCATAGCTGTGGTTCACGAGGTAACACATTGTTAAATCTTTTAAATATGCTGTATTTGGTTTTAATCGTATAAATAGTTAAAGAACAGTGAAGGTGACATGTTTCTAGATATTTGCTAGTGTTTGACAAATGCAGTATTACTCAAATTGCAACATTTTGAATAAAGTTCAACTGTCGTTCATAGTGTAAAAGTACACAAGGCAATTATTATCCGACGTTTGAGTAGCATAGATCGTTAAACTATTTACAACAAGATGAAAAATATGTGAAAGCCAGGATTTGAATCGTCCAACAATCTTCTTTATTCATTTGTATTTTCGCAAAATACATCCTATAATATTCAATTCCTGCCATGTAATCTACGTCCACTTTACACTATCTTAAGTAATATTCCTGCCTTCGTAAACTCTGTAACACTATTTAGCTACCAGTATAAATGTAATTGTGTGTGCAGTACAACGTTTTAATAATGATCCTATAAATTTATGTAATAAAATATAATATAGCTTCATATGTTTATGATTTATTTATTTATTACGTATTAGTGAGAAAAAAGTTTCACCCTTGAATTAAGATATTTAATTTATATATGCCAAGTCCAGCATAATAATAGCCCACAGATGATGGACAATAAATAATAATAATAATAATGGGATGTATCAAATTATGTGAATAATGTAATTTCCAGGGCATCAAAATTAACTCAAAATGTACCCAAGAAAATGACAAAATATAGAATTCAAAAAGGCGGATCGGTAATAACAATGTTAAATGAAGCTATGTGGGATAAGAACATAAGAATAGATACCAAATTAGAAATTTAAAAATCCATAATTCGAAGCATGCTAAATACGGTGCAGAAACTTGGCAGTTGAATAAAAATTTGAGTTTAAAGCTTACGGCTACTGAAATGGATTGTTTCAGATGCTCAACTAGACATTCTAAATTGGAAAAAAAAAAATCAGAAATACAATCATCACACAACAAATGATAGTCCAAAATTCAATATCAGATTTTGTGAGATACAGACAACTAGAATGGTATGGTCATATACGTAGGATGCCAGAGAAAAATTACCCAGACAAGCTTTGGAATGGATTCCTGCTGGAAAAGGAAAGAGAGGTCAACCTAGATTTAAATGGATGTATGATGTAAGAAGATGTATGAGGGAGGTAGGTCTGGAAGAATTGGAATGAGAAGGTAGAGAGGAATGGAAAAAGAAGATAAAAATTTAAAAAGCTTTGGGCATAGGAAAATGTATTCTTACACTATAAACCTGTTTATAAATAAGTAAATGAAAATAATAATACTTCCAAATAGTTAATACATTTTTTCTTTAAGAATGGACATACAGAATTAAATAGAAAGCATTTTAACAATTAAAAAATTCACCTCACCAGAAATCGAACATGTGACTCCTTCATAAGAATCAAGCCACTAAGCAATGAGCTAAGCATTCGCTGCCTTGTTGTGTTTAGAAATAATGCTCTTCAGAGGAAGAAGGGATCTGTATTGTAGCTGTACCGTGCAATTAGTTTACTCATGTGAATCGTGCATTAGAACTTGAAATATTCGAGATCAAGAGTCGGCCCATTCTATTTGTCGCTAAGTGTGCCTTTGTCAAAGGAATGGCGATCTTTCTCACCGTAAAAATACAACTGTCAACAAAAATTAAATATAGGCTCAATTTTGGAATTGCATGCTATTATGCATTACAGGGACTCTTGTCGTCCCAACCTCTTTTCGAAAAAGATGAACTGAAAATTTATAAAATATTTATTTTCCCAGTTATATCATATGGATGCAAAACATTGACTCTTAATTTAATGGAGGAAAGAAAATTACGAGTATTTGAAAATAAAATTCTTAGTAAAATTTTGGGCCAAAAAGAGATGATCAGACTGGTGAATGGAGTAAACTGCATAATATGATATGTATAAGAAGACAGTTATAGTAAGAACAGTTAAGTATCGTAGATTGCGATGGGCAGGACACGTGGTACGTATGGGGGATAAAAGAGGTGCATGGAAGCTTCTTGTAGGAAAACCAGATGGATTATGCCCAGTCGGTAGGCCAAGAATGAGGTGGGAGAATAACATCCATGATTTGAGGGAAGTAGATTATACAGGGATGAATGGAAAGCAGTAGCCCAAGATAGGGATGTGTGGAGAGATTATGACCACGTGGCTATGAACCTACGGCTTGATAGAGCCAGTGAATTATTTGTTTAGATAGTTATAATTATCTTGCCTGAGTTCTGTCACTTCTTCAAAATTTCCCTCGTTTGCTATTAAGTGTTAAATCTCACTTCATAATGTATTTCAGTGTGTGACAATATATTTACTTTTATTGTTATTTAAAATTACAGACGATCGTGAGTTGTTTGCAAAGTGAAGGAAAATTAAACATATCTTTTCTCATATAAGATGTAAAGGGACTGAGGAAGACTGTGTGGTGTACTTTTAAATTAAGTACCACCTCAGCAGCCCATGGTACACTGATGATGTGTTGTTGTATCGTGTATGGAAAGGAATGTAGGATGAATGCATATTTAAGTGTTTGTCTATTGTTATGAGGGATGATGACTGAAATCCTGTGCTGCTTTGTAGCTAATCTTGTTAATAACACCAAGTGGTCTACCAGGAATAAGATCCCTATCTGATGAATGAATCACTGTCAGTAATACCATGTGTCTCCTCAATATAACATCTGTGAAGAAGTTTGGAATTTAACTCAGGCAACTGATATAAAATCAAATTATTAAGAATTGGACATAATAAAAACTTCCAGCACTGAGATTGAACATTTTATAATTAAAATTTGCAGGCTGGCCAGGAATTGAACCTGAACTTGCTAACCAGAAGGCATTCATGAAACCACCTTAGCCATTTTAATATTGTATTAGAAAACGATGCTATTCTTCACAGCCTTAAAAGGAAATTCAATGCATAAAATAAAATCAAAACAAAAATTCAATTATTATAGCAGAGTATAAATATGGCAGAACTCTAATGCCCAGAATATTGGATTAACGCCATTCTCCTTCTTGTTACTTGTATAATTTCGGTGAATATTAATTCCAGAAATGTTTAAGTGCAGAGCATATTTTAAGATGATCTCCTTATATGATTGAAATCTCCTCTTACATAACACAAAAATCGGAATTCTGTATATAGATATGTTATTTAAAAGGGCTGACAAGCAGTTATGAGTTCTTAGGTGGATCGAAGATACAGCTTCATGTCGTGAATAACACACTATATTTTTTGATTGACCATGATGTATTTATTCATGTGTCAGCAATCCATTTTTCTTTAATTTGTGATTTGATTAGCTTGTTTATTGCGGTATTTGTTTAATAGAGAGGTACATTTCCTTTTGGTTCCGCATATTGTAGTACCTTACTTTGCTAGATTATCTGCTATTTTATCTCCATGTATGCCACAGTGGGCAGAGATCCTCTGTACAATGCTATAGTTTTATTTAATACCAAGTAATTTGGATATCCTTTGGTTTTGGTTAGAGATATTACTGGAAGACACTATGGCTTGGAGCGCTGTTAGAGGGCAAAATAATATCACATACTTTTCAAGTTCCTTTACTCTATTTAAATGTTATGACAGTATCCTTTGGACAGCTATTACTTCTCCATCTAAATGGAAGAATTAGAGGACAGGAATAGAAGAATTCAAACTTTTTTCCCTACTAAGCAAAGATCCATATTTAGCCACTCTTTGTCAGTGGCAGCTGCTTTCATTTTATGTGGAGGGCTTTCTGATTTGTTTATTTGCTGAATTAAGTTAGTCCAAAGAAGATACTATGAGTAAAAGTTTATCAGGTTTCATTGTTTAAACTTGTTTGATCTTATTTTCTTTATGTATTTAATATACCCACCCTGTTTTCAGAGTTTCGTTTATATTTTCATCGGAATTATTGGTTTAGCCTCCTTATTAATTTTCCTCCTTGAATAAAATCCAATAATTTTATAACCTGCACTATGGGATTATTATCTTCTGACATTTGCATTGCTGTTATGGATGTTGCCTTTAAGTCACTAAGGGCATGGTTTTGAAAAGTTTCCAACCTGCTCGAAGTCTGTGCACTTCCTGTGTTTAAATTTTCAAATTCATATAGGAGAACAGGTTTAACATATGTTTTGTATGGTGTGTTCAAGATTGTCCCTGAACTGTCAAATTTGATATCTGGTATTACGAACTGCTGGTTTTCTTATGGCTTAAAGGACCTTCGGGACTTTGGAAATAATGGTAGCATAAGGTTCTAGCCAAGCATTAGTATGTGGATGTATTAGTTATAAAGGCATATGTGTATTTGAACAAAAATAAAAGGATTCTTAAATTATCTATTTTTTTTCTAGAGAATAATAATTACAATAACCCTAAGTATTCTAACCCTAAATAACTAATATAAGCTTATATTAAGAAAACCTACATTCGAACTTTCTTAAGGTTTGGGAGAGGGAGATGGGGGATTATCAATCTACCCTAATTTACATTTTAATAAGTATTTACTAATTCCTACACTTTGAAAAAAAAGAAAAAACAGTCTTAGAATATTTATGATACTTGACTACATTGCTAACTGTTCCTAGCGAATTTGTTAAGAAAAATGGTAGCAGACTTACCCATCAGCACACTACACAGACAGACCGAGTCCCTTACTTTGCCAGGGTTAAATACTGAGCTTTGACCTACATCTCTCCTACTTAACTGTACTAACATTCCATATTCTAAATGCAGATATTTTACAGTTAGCCTTGAAAACTTTGTTCTGCCATAATCAAAACTCTGTCCTGAAATATAATATGTCTAAAGCTTTATTTCAACAACTGTTTTATTTGAATAATTAAAATAATCTATGAAATAATTAAATATCTATGTAAAATATTCTATGTATTCATAACATCTGGTAATATTTTCAGAGCATTACATCTCTTGTATGCTTTTTCTTTAACCCTGTTCAGATGATGTTCTCATGTTAACTTTTTTGTCCAGGTATGTCCATATATATATTTACAGGTTTGTTCATTGGTAGCATTGGTGTAGGATTCCTATGTAATCTCTTGAAATAAATACCCCAGTTGTTTACATGAAGTTTACAAATTCACATTATTTATTTAATTATTATTTGCAGATTCTTCACAAATAATTTGCTGCTAATATCAATTTATTTGTCACTTAGTTCTTTTTAATAGCTGATTGTTTCAATCAGACTGACTTCTTGTCTTTCCTCCTGAGATCGCTTAACCAGTCCACTATCTGGAAACGACTGGTGTGGTCCTGACTGTTGTATATATATATGCAAGGGTGGGAATATTCTGGGCATATGGTCGAAATTTTTGCCTTGTGAAAGTATCGTGAGTCATGTAGTCAGAATTTTCTAAAATCGACCTTTCCGGAGTGTAAACATAGATGCATGAGGATAGTTCACGACAGTTTACCGATTAGTGAATCAGCAGCCCACAAATACTTCTTTACGGTACAAGGTGAGATCCCAACTCGCTGCCGCCAGTGAAATTCGAAAGCTATCCCAACAACGGGGCATTTTGCTCCCTCCTTAAGGATGATCGTCCTAATCAGCCTATCTGTACACTGCTAGTCGATCTACATGAATCACCGTCATCTTCCTGTAAGCTGATGTTGAAACCTGTAGTCCATATTGTTGATCCTCTTTCACCATTAGGTATGTACTGTCCCAGGTACGTTGCAGCTTCGTTGACTTCCATCTCATCCGGGTTGCCAGTATAGCCCCCCCCAACTCGCCTTCATTGTTTCCTGCTGAGTTGGCTATTTGGTCGTAGCGCACCTTAATCATGCCACTGGGTAGTTTGAGGTGCTCTCTTGCATGCTTACCCAGTCGGTCAGTCAACTACTCAATGTAGTCAATTGCTGACTGCTCTGCATCAAGTGGATATTGCAAGGCAGTACCAGGTCTCTTAAGTATACCATCTTGGATGGAGTCATATGTATGGTTTTGTGAGTAGCTGCACGGTAGGCCAGGAGGAACACTGAAATTCTGTTCTGCCAGTCTTTCTGAAGGCTTGATACTACCTTACGTAAATATTCCTTAACATAGCACTATTCACATAATGGTCTACCATCCCATCAGATTTTGGTTGGAAGTGGATAGTACCCTCAGATGTAGCAGCATCTGCTTTATTAGCTACTTGCCACTATGCATCTCCATTGGTACTCCATAACGGGGATTGTGACAACTGTATCGGCTACGGTCAAGGCTTAGTGAAGTAATCCATGGTCAAAAACAGTTGTCAGTTCCCAGCGTCCTTCACAGGAAGGAAAGAGGCCAGCCACGTCGATGTTGATTATCTCAAGTGGAGCTCCCACATTGTACTGCTGCATGACACTACTGCACTGTGTTTGAGATCCTCTGCTAGTTGCACAGTAGTCACGTCTCTCTATATTGCCGCATTGATGTTCTAAATCTTCATCTTTAGCTTGGCCTAATGAATGCAGTTATATTGAACATATAGAGAGATTTATGTTACTATACGACCAATTCCTTCTCTTGTTGATGAGGTCTGCATATGCTGTGGAATGTTACTATACAGTCACTTTAAACTATTTGGTTTTTATTTTTTTTCTAATGCTTTCCCATTTTCTAATGTTAACTGTATGGTTGTCAAATGTTTTGACAAGTGTGAATCTATAGATACTCTTGCTTTATTCTGATTTATCAATTTTATAAGAGGTAATATTTTGAATATTTCTGCAGTTTTGTTTGCATATATAATTACCAATTATGCCATAACGGCACAATTACACTGAAATTCTCTGTGATGTTTTACCCTTATTAAATTCAAACCACTTCTTCTTGCGTTGCTGTTATTTCTATGTGAGTACATTGTGGTGCCTTTTATAGACAAAATGGATGAATTTATTGTATTTTAATAGAGAATTCATATTTTCAGATAATCATATTAGAATGGATTTCCGGTTTCCTGTTAAACAAGAGGATCATCACTTAAACACAGAATCTGGACTACATGTAAGTTATTTTACATACTTTTATTTCATTTACTGTCAACATGGTATATATTGACTTATATTCTGGTATAATAACTCCGGAGCCACCATCCTGGAAAGTGTATGGCCTTCTAGCCAGCTGCTTGCATTACATCCACTTATTCTTTACTGAGGTGGATGGTCATCTTACCAATATGGAGATGACATGTGGTCAGCATGTCGAGTCGCACAGCTGTTATAACTCCTATGTTTAATATTCAACTAAGATATATAATAATATAATTTTATAGAAACAACTTAAACCTTAAATTAACAAAGAAAAGCATGTTAAATGAATAAATTATTGCATCAAAATATTTTGGGCATTTCATCCATCTGTCCCATAAAATATAAATACTGCAATGTCTTTTCAATTTTCAATGTCAACAGTTGATGCTATTAGAGGGTACTTCCATTTCTCTCAGTTTTGTTCAAATGACAACATTATTTTACTGTTTTATTTCACCCATTTCAAAACATCGGTCTCTAGTTCTGGCCAATTTGCACTTTTTTCATGTTTTACATTCTTTTCTTTATGCAAGTTGCACAATATCTCCTGATTACGTAAAATTTTATTAATTTTTTTATTAAGAAGTCTAAAATGTCTTCCAACTTCCTATTCCCATCTCCTTCTCCATATTTTACAATAATTAGGTTTGGAAAATAGATTATAACGGCTCGGATCACAGAGATGCTGACCACATGTCACACTTTACTGGCTGGATGATTGCCTTTTAACATATGTGAACATCATACCAGCAGTCATCACATTATTCTAGGTAGGTTGTACTGTGGAGTTTGTATTCTTAAAATATGTAACTAGAAATATATGAATGCCATTCATTTAAAGTATGGAACTATGGGAAAATATCAAACTAAACATAAAATACATATTTATTTTCATATTTCATGCACTTTGTTTTATTTTTTGACTTTAATGGTGTATCTGTGATTTGTGTGAGGAAATATTCAGAAGTTTTGTTGTTCCTCACTGGTAAAACAAATAAGTGGTAGAAATTTCCTTTTAACCCCACTCCCCACATCCCTCACACATACGTTTTGCACCTAAAGTTATATAATATCCCTAGAATTCCTTATCTTTTGGGCCAGCATTTGAAAACTATGCAATTGGAGGGAAAAGAGTTTGTGCCTTGAGAATCCTGGCTCTTATAATACAAAGGATAATTGATAACTTTAAATGGATGCCAGGTTAAGTTCCCACACTTCCAGGCCATCTTACTATAAGACAATAAAACTTATTAAAGAGAATTTCTTAATGCAAAAAATCCTGATACATGAATTATGTGAGTAAAACTGATATATTAACACTTAAATTCTTCTTCTATTTGTGTCCTATTATAACAATATTGCAATAATAGGGCAGTGCCATGAACTGCTTTTTAATTTCCATTCTATGTCCAAACAGCCTACCAAGTTTTCTTAACCTTTAAACGCCCAGGAGCCCATATGCTGGGTTTTAAAATGTACGTCCAATCTGCCCGCAGACCCAGCGTATGGGTTCTGAGCAGGCGGACTTGTTTGGTTGCTTGAAATTATAGTGGATAATACTACTTTTGTAACATACCTTTTTTCAGGGTTATCAAATGCTTGGTAACGTGATGTGAAGATAGCATTTGTTTATTAAAGGTTTGTTTTTGTGTGATAAGCCTCGAAACAATCACCAATTCACAAACCGACATCACACTTTTTACACTTCACTTGCACACGTTTTCTGATTCCCCGTGCCGAACACACGACAAATTAGTCTTTGTAAAGCTACCGGCCAATGTTGACTAAAATTAACTTCAAGTCACAAAATATCTGTACTCAATATACTATGTCTACCGACCAGGGAGTCATCTACAGGGTGTTCTACCAACCTGTTCCGAAAAGTCTGTGACAAGTCTAAGTCGGAAGTCTGTATGTGTTGTTTTGGCCCAATGTTGACTAAAGTTGACTTCAAATCACGAAATGTCTGTACTCAATATACTAGGTCTATCCAGGGAGTCGTCTACAGGGTGTTCTATCAGCCTGTTGCAATACGTCTCTGACTAGTCTAAGTCAGAAGTCACTATATGTTGTTTTGGCACCAATTAAGTCAGAAGAAGAAAACTGTAGAGAATGGTTAAGTCTAACAAATGAAAAAAATTTTTTTTTTGGTTGAGTAAACAAGCTATAACGGCTGGGAGACTCACATGCTGAGCACATGTCACCCATGCACTGGCTCGACGATCATCTACCTTTGTGATTGACACATATGAGTGTGAGGCCAGAAGCTGTATGGTAGGCTCTAAGGGCCTTCTAGGCCTGTCGCACCATGGAATTTATTATTATTATTATTTTTAGATTATTAGGCATCCCTTTTCTCTTATGTCTTACTAACCCACAACACGTCATTTCACATTAGAATAATTACGCCAAGAAAAAGGTACATTTCTGATTCTGTCATGTCAGGGGGAAGAGTACATTTTTCTTCGCTGTCAATTCTAGTTTCACGAACCCAAGACGTACAAACGTCAGGTGTCTCACAGCTATAAGTGTCAGTTGATAGTAGCTTGTCATTGATATCGTTTCGTCATTGTCACAATCCGAGAATGTCTTGTATTTCAGTGGAACGTAGTGATTTTGTACTAGACATATCGTAAACTTCACTCTGAGTCACAAAACTGAATGAATAAGGACTGTGGGTGGAATGTGACCTGTTTTTTTTCTTCAAAACTTTCCTGCTTTGGGGGAAAACTGACCGGATGCAACATAATAAACAAAAGAATGAACGAGGGTTAGAATATACCTAAATCTATATATAGTTTTTCACTTCTAACCTGATTCACAACACTCTAAAATCCCGAAAGTTATTTGCTAACTATCGTGAATTTAAAAATTATCTCTATGATATAAAATATCACTACGGGTTTTTGCCGTGAATACCACTGATTTTACAACAATATTTAACACTTCAAACCTTGTCTGATGTTTGTGACCCCCACAGATTTTAAAATATGAGTTAATAAAATCAGCAAAGTTATATTCAAAAGCCAAGGAGTTTAAAAGCTAGGTGGACATTTAAACCCGGGCAGCCTGCCGCTACCTGGCCATTTAAACTTGGGCGCTTAAAGGTTAATATTTCCTGCAATCTGTTTAATCTCTTCTTCTTATGTAGTTCTTAATCTTCCAACTGGTCTCCTCCACAACAGCACATGAACTGAATAATGATAAGGTCATCATTAACCTATTACTCAGATAAGAAGTGAACTATATGGTCTTTATAGGAAGCCAGATATAATATAAACAGTTAAGTCTCATAGACTGCGATGGGCAGTGCATGTGGCACAAATGGGGAATGAAAGGCATGCATGGAAGCTTCTTGTAGGAAAACCAGGAGTTGCCTGAATAACTCAATGGTAGAACACCAGCACGTAATGCTGAATGTTTTGGATTGAAATCCCTGGTGAGGCAGATACTTTTCTTCTTAGTTGTGTTATGTTTAATTTTCTGCCATATGTGGGCTCTCTCTGAATTCGTGTACAAATTTTGAAGGATTGTAGAGGGGTCTTAAAATGAACATTTTGAAATAAGGAACTTTTGATTTGCAGTGCATATTTTCAAAGATATGACATATTTTTGGGATACAAAATTTGTTACTAAGAAGTAGATTTACATTTTTTGTTTATTCACAGAATGTGCAAAATGTTGAGGAAATTAATATAACTGACAAATATTATGAATTTCGTGAAGTTGGTGAACATTTACTTGAAAATTGTTGTAAAACCCAGTTATTTTACAAGTAACTTCATAATCACGAATATAGTGTGTGAATTCACTTGTTATTTGTAATATGTTCAAACACAAACAAAACATTATTATTTTAACCCATTGTAATACTGTGATGAATATTCCCATCATGGTCATTGTAAGCACTGAAGTACAGTGACAGGTTCTCCTTTCATAAGAGATGTGACCTGTAATATGCATTACTGACCATGCTTAAAATAGTTAGAATAATTCCATGACAGATGTTAGCTGTTGGTTCTTTTTTAATTGGAGCAAAGCTAAGAGCATGTAGAAAAATACACAATCATCCCTATAACTGTTCAATGAGTAGCCAAGATGAATTAAAAAAACTCCAAGCGCGACACGCCCAGAAGGCCCTTGGCCTAACAGCTGGCTGCTGGCCTCATATCCACATGCGTTAATCACAGAGGTAAGACGATCATCTAGCCAGTGTAGGGGTGACATGTGGTCACTATGTCGTGTCCCCCAGCCGTTATTACTGGTATTCTCAACCTGGAGTCGCTACTTATTGTAGCTACCCAAATGCATCACGATGCTGGGTAGGCACCGGTCCCATACTGGCCAAAATTCCATAAGAAAATTTCTTCCCCCATGGGGACTCGAACCAGCGCATGTCCCATAACTGTGACAAGGCTTTTTGCCTTAACCACTCGGCTACGGCGCAGGACAAGATAAATTAAAGTTAATTGTATTTGTAAGTTAACATTTCAAAATAAAAATTATATTTTGATGGGTTAAATATAATTTGTAATATGTAATGATTCTTTTATGAAGTATAATTAACTGAAAACATGTTTACAGCAAACAAGCACTTTTGAAATTATAATTAAATTTTAACAGTCACTATGGTAAACAGATTATTAATTTTTATAAGTTAATTAACTTCTGAACCTCGTTTTGAATCTGAACTTGGCATTCAAAGCAAGAAGTTCGGGTAAAAATCCCGATTCAGGATTAAATTTTTCTTTCGTATTTGATCATTTTTCTGTCATAGCGATGGGAGTCTGGATTAGTATAATGGATAGCACGTTCGGATTCATATTCCAGTTCAGACATTAATTTTTCTTTACAAATTAATAATTTGTCCATGATTGTGATATTGTGATATCAGCAGCCTGGATTATTGCAATGTATAACAAGTTGACATACAAAATCCAGAAGTTCGGATTGTATTGTGTGTTCAGGAATTGATTTTTCTTTACAAATGAATATCTTATTTAGATTAATTTTTGTGGCAGACTTACAACCATTCGATTGCATTGTATTTCCAAATAAAAGAGAGAATTTTTTCGTAATTAATAGCTTTAACCTTGTTTAAGTGCGCAACACCTTTGGGAAGGTCAAAGTGTGCATATTTTTGTATAGTTAATATCTTTGACATGACTGACTGTCGTCAGTCTGTATGTTGAAGAACGCAATTGTTGAATTGTTTAAATTTATATGAATATTGATATATACATAATATAATTAGTATGTTGAAGAACGCAATTGTTGAATTGTTTAAATTTATATGAATATTGATATATACATAATATAATTAGTACAGACCGGCCAGATAGTTCCTTGGTGCAAATTGGTAGACGTTCACCTATCACTGCTCGGATCCCGAGTTCGCATTTCGGGTACTTCATATGGGTTTCATGGTGAAAATAACGGAATCTGGGCAGTATTTTCTCAGAATTTGTCATGTTTTCCCCTGCAACAAATTTGATTTCACCATTTTTCCACTCATTAATTTTGTTTCATTTAATTTATATGCTCCTATGATGGTGCATCAGGCATGGTTTGCCACCTTCCTCATTACTGACAGATCTTTATTGTCATGGCACTATTCGATTTTTAAAAAAATATATTTTGATGAGAACAATGTCAATTAGTTCATTTCTTCTGAATTTGCTAACAACAGTTGAGGATGACTGACTAATTGAGCTGTATTTCTACAATTTGACTTGAATAATTTCTTCAATGGTGTTCAAAAATTATTACTCTTTCAGATTGTTGACATGTAGTGGAGTTTTGAAGCAATTGACAGTAAGATCCTTTTTTTAAAAATGCTTACGTTTCTCTACAGTTATAATGCTAATATGTAAATTTATAAACTCAGGCTGACTCTCTAAATCCTTTTTTGAAGAGCAGTTTTCTGCCACTATGTGGAAGTTGGATTATACGAGAATAAGACGGAGAAGAAAATCTATCTGGATAGTATGTCTGAGTGTCACAATTGGTTATTGCACCAGTGCATAAAGCTGGATATCATATGGGTTCAATTTCTCAGTCAAGGAAAAAAAAATCTCTTCAAAAAATTATTTCTTTACACTGTCCAAAAATATTGAATTTTGAGACACTCCATGGAAGCTTAGATTTTACATTGTGATGACTGATGATATGTTGTGAGTTTCATGTTACAGGTTGTGAAAGTTGAAATAAAATCAGAAAGAGAAGAAGAGACTGACTATGTTGATATTGAACCAGAAACACTTCCAGCTCCTGACAAAACAAAACTTGAGGTAATATTTTTATTAGTATGTTCAAAATAATATAGTGAAATTAACAGTTCTTTGTACTAGTGACAGCTGAGTCTAAATGACAGGTACAGTGTTGATGCTCACACCTGGAGTATCTCTAGAATTTGTAATTTGCTGGGAATAGAAAAAAATCAATCTCGAAGGAACTGTGTAAACTATGTAAATTCCTCAACAACTGAAATGTATGGTATGTTTTTGCTGTTTTAGAGTTTCAGTCTTTCTCTTGTTAATTAAATTCATGGTAAGAAAACAGACATTGTGGCAATTGGAGATTTTTTAAGTTTTAGCTTTCTGGTAAACCTACCTCTAATGGCCATAATTTTATAACTTTTTTGGACAATATATTGTTATTTAGTGACAAGTACTTTGTTTTTTTTAATAAAATTGCAGCTACTAGAGTAATTTAAAATTTTTGCTTCAGGTTAACCTTCACTTCTAATTCTATGAATTTGCTGTAATGAATATAGTCTTACATTTCTTGGTTAATTGCTATCTGGTGAGTTTGGCTCCAGCTTCTATCATACAAGAAACATTCACTGACACACGTAGATGTGTTTATTTATTTATCTTTCAAGTCATTTTTATTGTGTACTAAATAAGATTGTTGAAGATTTGTATTTTTTCAACAATCTTTTCAACGGCTATATTTATTTGGTTTGCTAATAGATACATGCTTTTATTTTTTAATTTGTTGATTGCTTGGTTTTATTTTTATTGTTAACCCTTTAAATTCCATGAGGTGATTAGATCAACTCTGATGCTTCTGTCCATTACCTGCCAGATAATATACTTAAGTTCTTGCAGAGCTGATCACATCGGCGGATGCGATTTAAATCTCTGACATAAGAGATTTTACCAGTGGCATGCAGAAGGTTAATTCCATATCTCACCTTACTTTGGTCCTGATCTCAACAAAGCAAATGATATGAGTAACGATGTGAACATATTTTATGCAACACTAATGGTGCATCATACTTCAGGACTTCTTCCACATATTTTATTGAATTATTCAACCTTCAGGCATGTACTGGAAGCACATCACTGCACAATTTATACAGACCACAAACCTCTGATCTACGCCTTCCAACAACGTAGAGACAAGCTTCCGCCGGTACAATTCAACCAATTATCATTCATTGCTCAATTCGCCACAGATATACAACATATTTACGGCGCTTCCAACGTGGTCGCTAATACTTTCTCCAGAGTAAACACCGTCACCAACAGCCGCTAGACCTCTTCAGTTATCCCGCTCTCAAAAGGACACGACCCCGAACTTCGGCAGTTCCTAGACTGCGTCCCTAGCCTTCAGCTACAGCGCATCCCGGTCCCAGGAAGCAAGACAACTCTTTGGTGCGACACATCCACACCCTGACCAACACCCCACATAACCTTACCATATCGTCGACAAGTATTCGACTCCTTCCATGGGCTCAGTCACCCTGGAATTAGGGCCACAGTCATGATGGTCTCAGAAAGCTTCGTTTGGCCCAACATGCAAAGAGATAGTCGCGCATGGGTGCGAGATTGCTAGCACTGCCGGCGAACCAAAATTAGCCGACATGTGGAATATTTCAAACAACCCTCGGCTAGGTTCGAACAAGTCCACATCGACATCATTGGACCCCTTCCCCCTGCGGGAAATTTTCGCTACTGCTTGACGGCAGTAGATATGTTCACTCGTTGGCCAGAAGTCTTGCCCCTCGAACAGACAACGTCACCGAGGCCTTCGTGGCATGCTGGATCTCCCTCTTCGGCTCGCCAGTCCGTACCACAACTGATCAAGGGCGGCAGATCGAATTTCACCTATTCCGGAACTTAGCCATCCTGACAGGTAGTACAAAGACGCAAACTATGAGCTATCACCCTTGCAGTAACGGGATGATTAACGCCTTCACTTCCAACTCAAGGCAGCCATCATGTGTCACCCTACGATGTCCTTGATACAGGCTCTACCACTCGTCCTGCTGGGTATACGGAACGCCCATGAAGACGACATCGGAGCCTCCTCTGCCGAACTCGTATACGGAGAATCCCTCCGACTCCTACGCGAGATGCTAACAGCGGTCCGCGCGGAGCGCTGCGATCATGCCTATGTCATCGTCGCCAAACTCCGGCGACAAATGGAACAATTACGACCAACAACACCAGCTCAACATGGGCAGCGGATGTCCGTCATCTTCAAAGATCTGGCCACCTGCACTCATGCCTTCTTACGAGACGACACCGGGCGCGGACCACTTCAACCGCCATACTCTGTCCCTCATCATGTTCTTCAGCAGGACGAGATAACCTTCACATTGCAAACCAAACGCGGCTCCGTCCGCGTAAGTATTGACCGAGTATAACCAGCATTCATACTCAGGGATAGAAGATCTGAACAGCCGACGGACTCTCGCCTCAAATAAATCAGCTGATAAGAACTGAATGTTTTTTAAACCCAAAATGAATTTTTCCTAGCATTATCCTTTTTTATTTTCGGTATCAGTCTTATATTTTTAAGTAACATTTGTGCCTAGAAATTTCAATTTCAATAGTATACTTCGCTTCTTCTTCATCATCTAGTAATTAAGCCTGTTGGCTTGTACCGGTTTCATGAGAGCTAGAATTGTTAAAATTGTTGAGCCCATCTTCTGTGTGGGCATCCAACATTTCTCCTTCCGTGTGGTTTATAATTTAGCAATAATTTTGCAAATCTTTTTTCTGGCATTTTATCAACTTGTTCTTTCCATCAGTTCCTATATTTAATTGAAAATATTTAGTTGCTTTCTTATATATTCATTTATTTTCATATCTAGCAGAGTATATCATGCTATATTTCTTAAAAATCTCGTCTCAACTGCTTCCAATCTTTGTTCTTATCTCTTAGTGATCGTTCAACATTCTTATCCATACATCAATACAGGAACAGCCATTTCTTTATTAAATTTAATTTTTGTTTCTTTTGTTTTATTTTTATGGGTTCTTTTAATATTACCACACATTACAATTATAATGGATGAGATTGAAACAGAAGGCTAAGTGGTGTAGATACGTAAGAAGAATGCAGGATGGAAGACTACCAAAGGCTGTCTATGCATGGAAAATTAAAAGAAGGAGCAGAAAAGGAAGGCCAAGAACAACCTGGAAGAATAACATTCATAATTCAGTGAGGAAATTTGGTGTAACAGATGAAGATACAGAGGACAGAGAATGATGGAGAACTTTAATTAAGGGGAACTTGTGAATGTTTGTTGCAAACTGATTGTCTATAAGTCCATAGTCATTTATATGTATTTTTTCAAAATTCATGTTAATTGCTAAGATTGGTTGGAGATAACCCTCAATGATGAGGAAAATTCTCAAAATAGGAAAAAACACATTAGATTAAATTAATCTATTTTATCATTAACATCTTCAATTTTAAAATATGAAAATTGAATCCTAGATATTTAAAACTATTCACTTGCTCTACGTGAATTACTATTTTTGTTCTTAAAGTATCATGTCCTTTAAATGCTAAAATTTTAGTTTTATTCTTTGAAATTTACTTATACTTTTCTACCATATTTAACTGAATGTCAGATAACAATTTTCTTCTGAAATTCGAAGATCATTACTTGTATTAAATTAGCCGACTAGGAAATAATCCTGGTTAATATAATTTTTTTTACATTGGATTGTAGGCTACATAACTACTAGCTGACGAGATCAATGTTTTCATGTTGCAAATAGTACATAGGAAATATTGAATATAATATGATAGCCAGTAGGACAGCTAGAAACATTACCTTTGGTAAAAAAATCTTGATAAGAACAAAAAAAATTTTGATGGCTATAGTCAAGTTTGAGCTGGTAATTTTATAAGCAGTGCTTGCTAATAGGTACCTGTTGGGGCAGGTCTGGGACACCATGTGGCCTGGTAAGAGGTGGCTGCTTGACTAAGTGCAGATATCTGCACACTGGTGGCAATTGAGGAGGGTGTGGCAGCACGGGAGGAAGTGCAGTTGAGTGGAAGCCATCTCTGAGGGCAGCCTGGTTTTAGTAAATTCTTAAAAAGGCTCTTAACCCATTGGAGACACGTTTAAAGTGCCTAGCATGTTCACTGGGAACCCATTTAAATCTCCTCACCGCTACTCCGGCTGCGCTGGACTTTAAATCAGAATACACATACTGTGTTCTATCACTTACGTTTTCAGATATTTTGTTTACCCCTGAATTTCTTTTAGTATCTTGTACTTTTACGAATAGCAAACGAATGTGGCCTGCCTGCTACCCTCTGTTGTGCATTGTAAACTGTTATGTTTCGTTATTTTCAAGGCTGTGAAAGTTGACAAACATTTCAAAAACCACCTTTTTGTAACAGTTCTCGGACATTGCCTTGAAAGTAAACACAAATCATATGTTCAAACAAGACCGAAAAAAATAACAAATGCAATATAATACTGTACATAATAAAAATAAAAAAAAAAAATATATGAAATATAAATAAGCATAGACCTATACATTATAAAATCAGGAAAAGTTCTCCGTATATTCTTTAATTATCTTAGTTATATATCGACCTGTAAATTATAAAATACTATAGATAAAAACTGGATGAAACTCACCTAATATTTCTACCATCAGTAGCATGCACGGTTACGTTGTCACTGTATATTATTTCATCGTTCGAATCTTCGTTCCATGATGATTCACTACAATCACTGACACATAACATTTCATCCACTACTTCACTTAGTTTCTCAATAGCAATATGTTCTCTCCTATTTACGGACATATTGCAAAAAAAATAATAATTTACAACTATGAATTTTAACAAATAAACACTGAATTTATATTCACTTATATTTTACCGTAATAAATGCCTACAGCTATAGTCTACTATTCTATAAATAATAACTAAAGTAAACTATACAATACACTAGGCCTATACATATTTACTTTACATAAACAAACAACAAATTTTACTGACGGTGATCCGAAAATTTAAACCACTAAAAAAACCTAACTTCATGGGGTTTATAACACAACAACGAGTATAGGTCGTGGAGGAGCTGTTTGGACTTTCTACCTGCTCACGAGGGAGACTCGTTAAAAGTCTCTGTAGGGTTAAAATTGGAGATTCGTCTTATATTCAGATGAATGCAAAAAATTAAAATTATGTATATTGCTTGGTTTATTTACATATTTTCATGTACTTTGTATTCTTTTCATTTATATCATCCTATATTTTATTCAGCATTTTGTACCTTTACAAAGTTTTAAACTACTTTTTGTGTTCTTCAATTTAAACCTATATCTTTGGCATAAAACAAGATAAGACTGTATAATTCTACAAAATACCTACGTAACCTCTGTCAAAAAATTTGAAACTAAACATTTTTTACACTGTTATTACTTCCAGTTGTATGGATGGGAAGTATGGTTTCATGTTTAAAAGGGAGGAGCAAAGTTTACAAGTTTTTAAGAATAAATATTAAAAAAATGAAATAAGGTGAGATGAATGCAGGTGAATGGAAAAAACTGGATAACAGCAAACTAGTAACTGATCTTTATGGGAAAGTAGATGTACTATAACAGTTAATTAAGTCTCGTAGAATTTTGTAGGCAGATATATAGGGGACAAACAGAGCATGAAAGACGAACATGGAATCTTGTTGTAGGAAAGTAATATGTAATTAATATATAAGAACACATAAATATATGAAGCTATATTATCTTTTATTACATACATTTATAGCATTATTATTAAAATGTAGTACTGCACACACAATTAAATTTATACCAGTAGCTAAATAGTGTTACAGAGTTTACGAAGGCAGGAATATTACTTATTATAGTGTAAAGTGGACATAGATTACATGGCAGGAATGAAATGTTATTGGATATACGAGTATTTTGCGAAAATACAAATGAATAAAAAAAACAGTATCAAGGGATTCGAACCCTGGCTCTCATTTATATTTCATCTGTTTGTAATTGGTTTAATGACCTATGCTGCTCAAACTTCTTGATTCATGATTACTTTCACATTATTAATGAGAGTTGAACTTTATTTGAAATGTCGCAATTTGAATAATATTGCATTTTTCGAACACTCGTAAATATCTAGAAACATGTCTCCTCCACTGTTCTTTAACTATTTAAGATGATTAAAACCAAATACAGCATATTTAAAACATTTAACAATGCGTTACCTCATGAACCACAGCTTTAGGTTTTGTTGCTAAGTGTACATGGGCCACTTGGTATTTTGATGTACTGAAACTTTGTTATCTATTTGCAGGCTACATCAGATGCTGTGATGAATGAAATTAAAAATATTGATATTGAAGAACAGTTAACTGAAAATCTCGTAAGTTTACCTTCTATGGAAATTATATTAAATCTAAAAACTTTGTTTGGAATTTCCCTTGGTAACTGTTTATGGTACCATTAATATTTGAGAAATTTTGTAAATTGGTAACATGTAACACTATGAGGTAATATTATTATTGCTCAACTGAATTGCATATTTTTACACATCACCTCATAAAACTATTAATTTCTGACCAACTAATTTCAATAGCGAATACCTGCATCTTCAGTTTGATGAAAAAATTCTTTTGCCCCAAACAAAAATAATCAGACATGTTAATGAAAATAACTACTTAAGATGATTTTAATGGGAAATAAGACATATTAAAAACAATTAAGTTTTATAGACTGTGCTGGGCTAGACATAGGGAATGGTAGAGGTACATTGAAACTTCGTATTGGAAAACCAGATAGAAAGTACCCTATAGATAGACTATGAATAAAATGGGAAAATAACAATCATGATTCGAGGGAGCAGAATTATACAATGAGCGATCAGAAACATTAATTCAGGAAAGGTATGATATGTTTGTTTGGCCATGAACCATCAAGTTTGATAATGCCTAACACTTGGTCACATATCAAGAAAGATCATAATTGAGATTCCATTATTTAAATATCTCTTGTCGGTTCAATACAGTCGGATGTGCATGAGTTTCAGGAATTTATTGATCATTGGAATGATGAATAATAAAGTTTTAAGAGTTTTAAAGTTTTCTTTAGCCTAAGATTTCCAATTCCATACTATCTATTTTAATTATGCACTTCCACGACAAATTTTTTCCAACACTGTTATTGATTTCCCATCTTCTTATGAGTATCTGAGCTCGCAATTATGTGATAAGTGAAGAAGCTCTTTAATAGTGAGTGTAGAATTTATTTTTAACGACTCACCTCATATGATTTCAAATTTCTTTGATGCCGGCGGTTTCAGACAATATCTTGTCCCTCTTCAGTCATGTGGAAGCCATGATATTGTCTGAAACCGTTGGTATCAAAGAAATTTGAAATCATATGAGGTGAGTCGTTAAAAATATATTCTACACTCACTATTAATGATATAATCTCATAATGTTTACTTCCCAATATTAATTTAAATATGAAGAAGCTCTTCTTGGCCCCATAACTATGTGATAAGTTGTTGCTGGCTTGCAACTATGCAAGAAGTTAAGTTATGTAGATAGGAACATGACACAGCATTGAGAATGTCACAAAAGATGTGAAGAAACCCAGGGTCTGCTATGAATTATGAAGTATGAGGTGAGTGAAATAATAAAAAATAAACAATATGCAAGAAGTGTTTGTTAAATATCCTGTAACTATGTAAGAAGTGTAGAATTAGTTGTATTGCAATTTATTGTGTAAATTAGATTGCTCACCTTTCCTCACTAATATCACATATGTCAAGTAGAACAATTTATATAACATTACAATTCATTAGGTACATCTCTCCTCATCATATCTGTAACTACACCCAAAGAAAAAATTGAAAATCTAGCTCTGTTCAAGATAGATATGTTACCTTTCTAAATTCCATATGTAGTAATTTACACTGACTTGGTGAAGTCATCTCTTTAAACGTCAGTTCCACACCAAGGTCAATTAATTTTGTAGCACTTACATTATAATTGATGTCTTAATTTGCTAGAGAAAACCCAGAAATCATTACTTAAGACTCATCTACTCTCAGATTACAGTATCAAATATATTTTACTCTTTTGATCATTCTAAAGTGTTTATTATACACTGCTCAAAACAATTAGAGGAACACTTGTAATAAATTGAATAAGTAATTGTTTTTTAAAGCTGTGATGCTGAAAGTTGGACAATATGTAAATTGAATTATTAATTTTATCATTGGATACAAATTTTAAAGATCCATGGCCTAAATACAGAGAAATTACCTCAAATAACAAATATAGATACATTTTTTTATTTTGGAAGGTACTGGCCACTTCTAATTGGTAAGGTTCCTGATGTTGCTATAGTGACGAATGTTGATTATTGCCTTGTTTATTGAAGTCTCTGACAAAATGAGGCATTTAAATGAGTTTGAAGTGTATCATGCTCTACATCTTTTACGACAAGGACAATCTCTGCGACAAGTGGCTAGAGAGCTTGGGGTTTCTCCTTCCGTGGTGTCCAGGTTATGCAACAGGCACAGAGAGACCGGTCAGTGTTGTAAAAGACGTGGCCAGGGCCGTAAATTTAAAACAAGCCCCCTGGATGACAGATATGTTGTTCTTTCTGCTCTTTGATAGTGTACAAAAACTGCAAAAGGCCTGCAGAATGACCTTCATATGGCTTCCGGAATCCGGGTTTCAGACCAAACCATAAGGAACAGATTAAGGAAAGAGAATATTCATCCAAAAAGGCCCGTTAAAAAACCACCCTTAACAAAAGGGCATAAGGCAGCAAGACGTACGTATGCTGAAAACCATGGTGACTGGAACCTGAACCTCTGGGAGTCTGTGCTCTTCTCGGACGAATCCAGGTATCGTCTTACACGTTGTGATGGTCGATTGAGGGTGTGGGGACGGCCAGGAGAAAGTTTTTCTGCAGAGGCTGTACAGGAAATTGTTAGATTCGGAGGAGGTTCCATAATGGTGTGGGCCTTAGTTATTGTACCACAATCGTACGGTTGGGACCTTTGTACTTGTTTTCGCCCAGCAACTGAACTGCTGTCCGTTGTATCGACCACGTTCTGGAAGATCATGTAGTACCTGCTGCCATTGGGAGTAGGCCCTGGATTTCCTGTTTTGATGCAGGATAATGCCAGGGGCCATTCTGGCGCTGTTCACCGCAGTAGATTTCCGGAGGAGGAATGAAATTGAGGTAATGGAGTTGCCAGCCGGTCATTCCCAGACCTCAACCCTATTGAACACTTGTGGGATCTTCTAGACAGGAAGGTCAGGAACCGACATCAAGCTCCATAAACTCTGCAGCAACTTGGAGATGCTCTGAAGGAGGAATGGGAGAATATCCCGCAAGAGAAAATCCAGAATCTTATTGGGAGCATGCCACGAAGGTGCCAAAGTGTCATCGAATGTCGTGGAGGCCATACACGGTACTAACTCTATATAACGATTGTTTACCTTTGAAAAATAAGCACAAGATTCAATTGCTTACATAGCGGAATTATTTGAAAAGTTAATTGTCAGCGTTATTCATTAGTTTTTACTGACATGAGCAATAAATAAATAAATAAATAACCACAAATAATGTACTTTATTAATTTCATGTTTGTACCTTTATCCAATGAAAAAATATTTGCATATTTCATAGTGTTCCTCTAATTGTTTTGAGCAGTGTATTATAATGTGGAATTTTATTTAATTCATAACTACTCACAATCTGTCAGATTTATACATAGTGATATGAGATCATTTCTTCATACCTCTCAGGTAGAAAACTGTGCATCATAAGTGAAATTAAAATATGCTTTCTGTAGTTAATTTGATTGCTTCAATCAATGTTTACTTATGATTATTGTCATCTCAGCATTTTTGTAGTTTAGTCATATAATGATATGTTTATTTCTATTTTCTCTGGTTTTATTATATATAAAAATAATACAAATTTTATTTTAGTTTAATATTAATGGGTTTAATGGGTATGAATTCTAATTATATTTGAAGAGAAACATTTTCGCCTAGACCGAGACTCGAACCCAGGACCTTCGGCTTGCCGGGCCAAATGCTCTACCAACTGAGCTACCGAGGCGAGTTGCGATCTAGACGCAAATGTTTCTCTTATATACGTTGTAATTCCCTCTCACCAAATGCTTTTGAAACCATTGCTTCTATCTTTGCAAATGGCAGCTTCTTCAAATATAATTTATCTTTCAGTGAGAAATGTTAAATTAATAATAAAAACATCATTAGAAGCCTTACTAGCTTTATAAAGTAATGTTAAATTCCTAATAAATGTCTTCTTAACTAGGAAGCTGCCATTTGCAAAGATAGAAGCAATGGTTTCAAGAGAGATGAACATGCAGACAAATGGAGTAAACTAAATAACAGTTAACTACATGTTCATTATGGGAAATTTGATATAAAAATAACAATTAAGTCTTGTAGACTGCAATGGGCAGGTTCAATCACATAAATGAATAATTAAAGATGGCATGGAACATCATCAGGAATACTAGAAATAAGATGCACAATAGGTAGGCAAAGAATGAGATGGAGAATTAACATTAACCATGATTTAAGGTAAGTAGTTATATGGTGGATGATTGAAAAACATTGTATGAGGATGAGGATATATGAAGAGTGTGTCCTTTTTCCATGAACATATGAGTTCTATAGTGTCAGTGTATTACATGAACTCTTATAAAAATATATACATTTATGTGATATAGAATTTTTTATATATATACATTAAACCTCCAGTTCAGAATGTCTTAGTTTGTTGTCTATCTAAGAAATAATGTATTTACATGAAAATCCATTTGCTACATATTAGATTTACCATATCATATTGAGTTGAGTACATTTTATCAGTATTACTGCTTTTACAACAGTGTTTTGAGTTGTTTGATGGTCACATAAAAGGATTGAAGAACCGAAATGAGACATTGTAGCAAAAAAAGAAATAATAGTTTGATGACTGAGTAAAATTTTATATTGTTTTAGTTTTTGTTTCATATCCTCTGGAACAAAGGTAGACCCGTAGACAAAAAAATGAGTCATCCACAGATTCTATCAATCGATCGGGGAACTTCGTGAACGCTCGGAGAAGCCACATTCACATCAACACGTTTTCAGTAATTGTTCTGGGTTGTTTGCTAGTTAATACAGTGCACACTCAGGCAGCATGAAAGAGAGAGCTTGGCTTAGTGTGTTTCCGTTGTTAAGAGGTTTAACGGACATCATCTATGTTCGTAACCTCACGGGTTCGATTCTCGTCCTATTTTTTTTTTAACTGAATGTTATAATATCATTTCGCCAGTAATATAGTTGCATATTTAATTTTATAGTTGAGTGTTATGGCTTTAATGTACACACAAAACATAAATTAAAACCTTCTAATAAATAAATGAGGAAAGAAAATAGTATCTTCTAAAATGAAAACTTTAATAACAACAATATAAATATCGGGTGTATGAACCCTGAGCATCTATTACCGCCCTCAATGTGCAGAACATTGATTGAATCAAATTTATACAGGCACATGGATGATCGGCTAGAGCATCCCAGACGTCTTGAATTTGTGCCCATAAGCCATCTTTCGTCCTAGCTAGAGGCAGCAGGTCTAAATAGTTATGTCACTGTAGCTGTCATACCAGATAGTAAATATTATTAATATAATACAAGTCATTTTGTAACGTTTCTTTAAGATAATAATAATATATAGCAAATATTTTAAATATGTCATCATTTAAACAAACTTGTTAGAGGCTGTTGCTTTTGTGCAGACGTCTGCGTGTCACAGTCTAATGAATGCAATAGATTGATATTACCTAGAACAAACCCTGAATGTGATAAATATAATTGTTACAATAACGACATTAACATTGATTTAATTTGTACCGAAATCACTTTTTCGGTACGTAACAACTACATCATTGTGTCTTCCCTCTACAGTGATATTATAGAACAATGCTAAATTCCTGTCTTCGTTGTCCTCTCTCCTTTCCTTCTGCTGCGTGTGACTGCGCAACTTCCCCTCGTTATGGAAAGCCTCAAATAAGCTGAGCAAGCTAGTATCAAGGTCATCATCATCTTCAGTGTCGACGTAGACGGTTCGACTGTAGCTCGAGTGAGCTGTTTAGTTTCGTCAGTCCCGTAAGCCAGGGTAGGGCATCCGGACTGTGGACCCTAGCCCTCGGCTGGACTGGAGAGTGTTTGTGTATGTATGTCTGTTTATTATTATTATTGTTTGTTATTATCGATGACCAAGTTTATTAATTTGTATTCTTATCATTCATATTTGTCTTTCAAATTATATAATGGTCAAGAAGGTAATTTATGTTTAATTAATTGTATTTCAAAGATCCGACTAATGATTTTCTTTAAAAGTTAATTTTTAGTTAACATATGTTTACTGATTGTGTAGCTAGTCATAATAGTGCTGTTTCATATTCATATATATACTAAAGCTTTCTCAAGCCAAGTTAATCCCCTTTTCCCTTCTAGCTTCCACTATTACAATACTGTTTAGAATTCGGTACCAAATGTTAAGTAATTTACAAAGGAAAGATGGATTAATCTTTGCCTTCTATGGAGCCGGGCAAAGGAATTTTGAGATGGTCACTCAAAATTTTTCAAACTCAATGTTTAAAAGGGTAGGTTCGTGGTGCAAATTCAAATGTAAAAATAAAATGTATTTAATTCATAAAACATTTTAATCCCTCAGCGTGGTTTGCCATACTTACATGAGACCGGTTTCCTCCCTTCTGTGCGGCCATTTAAAAGTTCATGCAGTACCCCTGAGCTGTAGTATTTATAAACTCTACTCACCCAATAACTTATTTTAGATACATATCAAATTCTGATTATAATATAAACATTGAATGACCATTCTATTCTATTCTGTAGTGTTCTACCTAATGGCAGGTCTTTCACTGCAATTATAGCATTTTCATTGTATGCTTTGCAGCTGTACTAGGGAATTATGTGTGGTAGCTTCCACACCGGCGAATGATAGTGATGATGATGATGGCCGAATGATTTTTGGGTACCGTTGGGTCCCTAAAGTTTCCTTGACATTTGTCATGCAGGTCTGGAAAAACACCGAAAAAAACTCACCCAGGAAGCCTCTCCCGACCGGGAATCGAACCTCGTTCAGCTGCGTGACAAGGCAGCATGCTACCTCGAGACCACATACCCAGTTCTAGATTCACACAATTCAGAAGTTTTAACATCAAATTTGGCAGTTTTAAGTGGAGAGAAGTGTTTGTCCCTTCCATAACAATAATGATTCATCATTTACAATATCTTTATTTGGAAGGTAGAGAGATTGGAATTTATTATTAAAATATCCAATGAAAGGCAAAATTAAAAAAAAATGAAGGACATTGGAAACCAACTTGTTTTGTGTTGTTTTGAAATTAATGACACCAACGAACATGGAGGTCATGATTATGCATACATTTCCCCTCCATATATTGATATGCCAACTACTGTTTTCCAATTATTCCTGTATAATTTATAATATTCTCAACACGTGTCCAACTCAGGGTCGCGTCGAGGATGAGATAAGATGAAGTCCCTATATATATATAGAGGTCTATGAATGACAAGGGTGAGGCCGACCACGCCTGACGCACCTTCACAGGGGCAGATGAAACGAAATGAATGTGATGAGTATGGAGAAATGGTGGAATGAAATTGTGGCAGGAGAAAACTCAGAGAAAATCCTGCCCAAGCTCCGTTTCGTCCGCCACGAAACCAACATAGTGAGACCGAGACTCGATCTCGGGACCCCAGCGGTGAGAGTTCTGTGTAATTTACGTCCCTCAAATCCTGGTTAATATTTTTCTTGCACCTCATGGTTATCCATCGCTACTGGGCACTTTGCTTCTGGTTTTCGTACACGGAGTCCCTATATAATTTCCTATTCGTACCACATGCCCTACCCGTAGCAGCCTACAAGACTTGCACTGTTTTATTACATCTGGATTTCATAGATATCACATTGCTCAGTGTTATGTTCGTCTTTCTTCCAAGTTATACCTTAATATCCTATTAGATCTCTGATTGAGGCGATGTGCTGACCACATGTATCTTGTTGACATGTTGGTAAATAAGCGTAAGTGTCGATAAAGAAACACATAAAATGAAAGGGTTAAGAAAATATTAATTATTATGTCTGTGGTCTCGAGGTAGAAAGCTGTCTTGTCACGCAGTGGGCTTTGAGGCCTAAACGGTCCACGGACATCATCATTATCTTCCCCCTATATGGGAAGCTACCTCGCCTATAATTCCCTAATAAAGCTGCAATCATAGCATGAAAATTTTATGATTACAGTGAAAGACCCGCACTAGAACAGAACACTATAGAATATAATATCGAAACAAAGAATGATATGGAATGGTGTCTTTCATCGGTTGATTACACGTTATGTTTAATTGTAGATGCAGATTTCCTTATATTTTCATTAAGATATAAGTTAAAATGCATTCATTTTTTTAAATTGTTGCTAAAGTTTTACTTATAATTCTAAACTTCGTCTATTTATCCTTCATTCATATTTTCAAATTAAAGATTTTCATATTTCCACACACAACATTCACTATGTACAATTTTTATAAAAGTTGGAGAATTTAAATTTTATTTGTAAAATAAATTCATTATATAATTACAGAAATTGATTCTTGTTCAATGGATTATCTTGGTTAATAAACTCCCGCTAGGGAACACCTGTGTTGGAAGTATGCAGTACATACATGCATTGCTATTATTATTATTACTTTTATTTTTATTATCATAACCATTATCATCATTATTATTACTATTATCCTTCTATTATTTTTTTTTCATAATTCGACACATCAAAACCTCCACGTAAAATTCTTGTAGATGTTGGAAAATGTCAAAGTAAATTACTTGAAATCCATAAAGCTTCTTCTGAGACACGTGATTTTTGTGTATACCAACAAGCCTGTCGGTTTTGAAAGGTTATGAGACCACGGGATGATACATTTACAGATATTTCTTTTCGGCAAAATAGGGCATTCACTAGTTCGAACGAAGGGTGTAGCTGAAGAGAAAAAAAATACTAAAAGTATCTCCTTTCGCTAGTAAGTTGCCAACTCACTCCATATGCCTGTCGTAAATTATGTCATAACATGAAGGGGGATTTTCCTTACCACAGCAACAAAAAATAAGTTCTCCAGCATGTTTAATAAACTCACTGTAGACCTTGGAAATCATAGATGTAATAACACGTGCAGACACGGCAATCTGCATTTGGATATTTAAAAGTCCACGCGTTCTAACACGTCCTTCTGCATGTGGGAAGGGAACGCCATGTTTAAATGCCATGCCGATGGGTTAATAGAAATATCACAAAAAACTGCATAATTGAGGATGCGAACCTGCGACCTTCACTGACAAAAACAGTGACTGCATGCTTTATCGCTGACCTAACAGGACACGTAGGAGTGTCTTCAGTTCATGCCAATAACACAGTAGCTCAGGGACTTGCACAATTATGACTATATTCCTAGTTTGAACCCAGCGCTCTGCCGAGTTGGACTTAGAAGAAATGTGCTTCAAGAGATGACTCATTTTTGTCTAAGGGTGTACATAGATTTGTTTTAGAATTTAGAATTTTTTTTACTTATTGTAATGTTATATTTTCAGGTTGGCCTGAGGGAAGAAAATCTTGCTGGAATGTTCAGTCGTTCTAAAAAACGAGACACCGATTTTTTATGTAAATCTTTTGTGTGTTCTATTTGTAAGAAATCATTTCATAGGAAGTCCGGTCTTAATAAGCATTTGATTGTGCATAGTAATGAGAAAGTATTCAAATGTTTTCTTTGCGATAAGTTCTTTTCTCGGAAGGAAAGCCTTAAAGCGCATTTACGTATACATAATAATGAGAAACCTTTTAAATGTTCTCTTTGTATTAAGTCATTTACTACAAAAGACCATCTTAATAAACATTTACGTTTGCATTATAATGAAAAGCCATTCGAATGTTCCGTTTGCAAAAAGTCATTTTCAAGGAAGGATCATCTTTCTAAACATTTACGTGTTCATAGTAATGAGAAACCATTCTCATGTTCTTCTTGCAATAAGTCATTTTCTCTTAAGCAAGGTCTTATTAAACATTTACGTGTGCATACTAATGAGAAACCATTCGAATGCGCTATATGCAATAAGTCATTTTCCCAGAAGCATCATCTTGAGAAACATTTACTTGTGCATAGCAATGAGAAACGATTCAAATGTTATATTTGCTATAAGTCATTTTCTCGGAAGGATCATTTAAATAAACATTTACGTGTGCACAGAAATGAGAAACCACTGTTATGTCTATTTGCAATAGGTAATTTTCTCTTGAGGCAGTCTTAATAAACATTTACGTTTGTGTTTTAATGAAAAGATTCAGTTCTTCAGTTTGCAATTAGCCTTTTGCCCAGAAATCCTGTTTTCACCTATTTGTGTGTACTGTTCATAAATCAAATAGTTTTGTAATAATTCATATTCTCGGAGAAATTTTAATATAAATACGCTTCTGCATAAGATGAGAAAACAATTCTAAAGATCTGTTTGACATAAGTCATGTCTGAAGAAAAAAAATCATTTGTAAGTTATAAGTTATGCAGCACCTCCGTAAGAATAAGGCAGTTTTTATTGGTACAGTTTTTTATGTATGTTTGGTGAATAAAATCAAGGCAATAAAGACAATTTTTAGATGTTTGATATCTAATTTTCCTCACTTACTCTCTTTTATTATGAGATAGCATTTTAATCTCTGTTTTCGTCATTTTTATGTGTTTTTATATTAGATAAAGAAATTTTTTTTTTTTCACAAATTCTTCGTCGTTATTAACAATTAATATTTGTAAACCAATGATATTAACACAGAAACAATGATCAAACTATAAGGGTGAAATATATTGCAGTAAATGTGATTAATCCAATGATTATATATATTTGCCGGTTATTATACATAATCACAACTAAATTTGGTAAATATGATACATTTTTTAAAATTTATCAAATTAACCGGTTTCTTTGCATATGGAAACTAATAAACGATTATAATTTATAGACATCAACAGAGAAAACAATGTCAATGGCGCTTATTGGAATTCAGCATAAAAGGACAAAAATTGTTATTGGAGCAAACATAATTGAACAAATAACTTGTTCCAATTATCTGGGATGCATGATATCGCACCAGCAAAATTTGGACATGGAGAAGAAATTAGGGAAATTTCAACAGATATGTGGTTCAATATGAAGATATTTGAGAAATAACACCACAAGGGCAACTCAATTAAAATTTTTCAAAACAGTAGCCGTTCCAACGTTAACGTACGGGTCTGAGACTTGGTCTTTAACGATCTCTGATAAAAATAAAATTGAGACAATAGAAATGAGATTTCTCAGATTAGTTGCAGGTGTATCTATAAGAGATCAAAAGAGAAGATATCAGAGATGAATTACAAATATATAATATAAACGAGAGAATACACAGCAATAAACGTAATTGATTTGAACATATGCAAAGAATGCCAAATAATCGTTTATCTAAGCAGCTGCTTCATTATAGGCCTCTAGGCAGAAGAAATGTAGGAAGACCAAAAGTCGTTGGAAAGACGACCTGCACCTGCAGCATATAGTGCACCGGGGAGCAGAACGGGTCAACAGGCCCATACCTTCAAGATGATGATGTTTGTATAATTCCCAACTCGTAATGGTAAATGTGATAAAAGTCCCTAACTTTACGAAAATTTGTTGAGTTTGCGGATTCACCTAGGTTACAGTAATTGAATTAGGTCAAAAACTGCAAAGATACTATCTAGAGGCTGTGTCCGGGATTTATAATGCAAAAAATCCGGTCTAAATCCAAAATTTCAAAATAGTGTTTTCCAAGGCTATAGTCTTGGTGGTTTTCCAAAAAATGTCAAAATTTTCGAAATTTCAAAAACTGCAAAAATACTATCTAGAGGGTGTGTCCGGGATTTATAATGCAAAAAATCCGGTCTAAATCCAAAATTTCAAAATAGTGTTTTCCAAGGCTATAGTCTTGGTGGTTTTCCAAAAAATGTCAAAAATTTTCGAAATTTCAAAAACTGCAAAAATACTATCTAGAGGGTGTGTCCGGGATTTATAATGCAAAAAATCCGGTCTAAATCCAAAATTTCAAAATAGTGTTTTCCAAGGCTATAGTCTTGGTGGTTTTCCAAAAAATGTCAAAATTTTCGAAATTTCAAAAACTGCAAAAATACTATCTAGAGGGTGTGTCCGGGATTTATAATGCAAAAAATCCGGTCTAAATCCAAAATTTCAAAATAGTGTTTTCCAAGGCTATAGTTTTGGTGGTTTTCCAAAAAATGTCAAAATTTTCGAAATTTCAAAAACTGCAAAAATACTATCTAGAGGGTGTGTCCGGGATTTATAATGCAAAAAATCCGGTCTAAATCCAAAATTTCAAAATAGTGTTTTCCAAGGCTATAGTCTTGGTGGTTTTCCAAAAAATGTCAAAATTTTCGAAATTTCAAAAACTGCAAAAATACTATCTAGAGGGTGTGTCCGGGATTTATAATGCAAAAAATCCGGTCTAAATCCAAAATTTCAAAATAGTGTTTTCCAAGGCTATAGTTATTGTTTTTCCAAAAAATGTCAAAATTTTCGAAATTTCAAAAACTGCAAAAATACTATCTAGAGGGCGTGTCCGGGATTTATAATGCAAAAAATCCGGTCTAAATCCAAAATTTCAAAATAGTGTTTTCCAAGGCTATAGTCTTGGTGGTTTTCCAAAAAATGTCAAAATTTTCGAAATTTCAAAAACTGCAAAAATACTATCTAGAGGGTGTGTCCGGGATTTATAATGCAAAAAATCCGGTCTAAATCCAAAATTTCAAAATAGTGTTTTCCAAGGCTATAGTCTTGGTGGTTTTCAAAAAAATGTCAAAATTTTCGAAATTTCAAAAACTGCAAAAATACTATCTAGAGGGTGTGTCCGGGATTTATAATGCAAAAAATCCGGTCTAAATCCAAAATTTCAAAATAGTGTTTTCCAAGGCTATAGTCTTGGTGGTTTTCCAAAAAATGTCAAAATTTTCGAAATTTCAAAAACTGCAAAAATACTATCTAGAGGGTGTGTCCGGGATTTATAATGCAAAAAATCCGGTCTAAATCCAAAATTTCAAAATAGTGTTTTCCAAGGCTATAGTCTTGGTGGTTTTCCAAAAAATGTCAAAATTTTCGAAATTTCAAAAACTGCAAAAATACTATCTAGAGGGTGTGTCCGGGATTTATAATGCAAAAAATCCGGTCTAAATCCAAAATTTCAAAATAGTGTTTTCCAAGGCTATAGTCTTGGTGGTTTCCAAAAAATGTCAAAATTTTCGAAATTTCAAAAACTGCAAAAATACTATCTAGAGGGTGTGTCCGGGATTTATAATGCAAAAAATCCGGTCTAAATCCAAAATTTCAAAATAGTGTTTTCCAAGGCTATAGTCTAGGTGGTTTTCCAAAAAATGTCAAAATTTTCGAAATTTCAAAAACTGCAAAAATACTATCTAGAGGGTGTGTCCGGGATTTATAATGCAAAAAATCCGGTCTAAATCCAAAATTTCAAAATAGTGTTTTCCAAGGCTATAGTCTTGGTGGTTTTCCAAAAAATGTCAAAATTTTCGAAATTTCAAAAACTGCAAAAATACTATCTAGAGGGTGTGTCCGGGATTTATAATGCAAAAAATCCGGTCTAAATCCAAAATTTCAAAATAGTGTTTTCCAAGGCTATAGTCTTGGTGGTTTTCCAAAAAATGTCAAAATTTTCGAAATTTCAAAAACTGCAAAAATACTATCTAGAGGGTGTGTCCGGGATTTATAATGCAAAAAATCCGGTCTAAATCCAAAATTTCAAAATAGTGTTTTCCAAGGCTATAGTCTTGGTGGTTTTCCAAAAAATGTCAAAATTTTCGAAATTTCAAAAACTGCAAAAATACTATCTAGAGGGTGTGTCCGGGATTTATAATGCAAAAAATCCGGTCTAAATCCAAAATTTCAAAATAGTGTTTTCCAAGGCTATAGTCTTGGTGGTTTTCCAAAAAATGTCAAAATTTTCGAAATTTCAAAAACTGCAAAAATACTATCTAGAGGGTGTGTCCGGGATTTATAATGCAAAAAATCCGGTCTAAATCCAAAATTTCAAAATAGTGTTTTCCAAGGCTATAGTCTTGGTGGTTTTCCAAAAAATGTCAAAATTTTCGAAATTTCAAAAACTGCAAAAATACTATCTAGAGGGTGTGTCCGGGATTTATAATGCAAAAAATCCGGTCTAAATCCAAAATTTCAAAATAGTGTTTTCCAAGGCTATAGTCTTGGTGGTTTTCAAAAAATGTCAAAATTTTCGAAATTTCAAAAACTGCAAAAATACTATCTAGAGGGTGTGTCCGGGATTTATAATGCAAAAAATCCGGTCTAAATCCAAAATTTCAAAATAGTGTTTTCCAAGGCTATAGTCTTGGTGGTTTTCCAAAAAATGTCAAAATTTTCGAAATTTCAAAAACTGCAAAAATACTATCTAGAGGGTGTGTCCGGGATTTATAATGCAAAAAATCCGGTCTAAATCCAAAATTTCAAAATAGTGTTTTCCAAGGCTATAGTCTTGGTGGTTTTCCAAAAAATGTCAAAATTTTCGAAATTTCAAAAACTGCAAAAATACTATCTAGAGGCTGTGTCCGGGATTTATAATGCAAAAAATCCGGTCTAAATCCAAAATTTCAAAATAGTGTTTTCCAAGGCTATAGTCTTGGTGGTTTTCCAAAAAATGTCAAAATTTTCGAAATTTCAAAAACTGCAAAAATACTATCTAGAGGGTGTGTCCGGGATTTATAATGCAAAAAATCCGGTCTAAATCCAAAATTTCAAAATAGTGTTTTCCAAGGCTATAGTCTTGGTGTTTTTCCAAAAAATGTCAAAATTTTCGAAATTTCAAAAACTGCAAAAATACTATCTAGAGGGTGTGTCCGGGATTTATAATGCAAAAAATCCGGTCTAAATCCAAAATTTCAAAATAGTGTTTTCCAAGGCTATAGTCTTGGTGGTTTTCCAAAAAATGTCAAAATTTTCGAAATTTCAAAAACTGCAAAAATACTATCTAGAGGGTGTGTCCGGGATTTATAATGCAAAAAATCCGGTCTAAATCCAAAATTTCAAAATAGTGTTTTCCAAGGCTATAGTCTTGGTGGTTTTCCAAAAAATGTCAAAATTTTCGAAATTTCAAAAACTGCAAAAATACTATCTAGAGGGTGTGTCCGGGATTTATAATGCAAAAAATCCGGTCTAAATCCAAAATTTCAAAATAGTGTTTTCCAAGGCTATAGTCTGGTGGTTTTCCCCAAAAATGTCAAAATTTTCGAAATTTCAAAAACTGCAAAAATACTATCTAGAGGGTGTGTCCGGGATTTATAATGCAAAAAATCCGGTCTAAATCCAAAATTTCAAAATAGTGTTTTCCAAGGCTATAGTCTTGGTGGTTTTCCAAAAAATGTCAAAATTTTCGAAATTTCAAAAACTGCAAAAATACTATCTAGAGGGTGTGTCCGGGATTTATAATGCAAAAAATCCGGTCTAAATCCAAAATTTCAAAATAGTGTTTTCCAAGGCTATAGTCTTGGTGGTTTTCCAAAAAATGTCAAAATTTTCGAAATTTCAAAAACTGCAAAAATACTATCTAGAGGGTGTGTCCGGGATTTATAATGCAAAAAATCCGGTCTAAATCCAAAATTTCAAAATAGTGTTTTCCAAGGCTATAATCTTGGTGGTTTTCCAAAAAATGTCAAAATTTTCGAAATTTCAAAAACTGCAAAAATACTATCTAGAGGGTGTGTCCGGGATTTATAATGCAAAAAATCCGGTCTAAATCCAAAATTTCAAAATAGTGTTTTCCAAGGCTATAGTCTTGGTGGTTTTCCCAAAAAATGTCAAAATTTTCGAAATTTCAAAAACTGCAAAAATACTATCTAGAGGGTGTGTCCGGGATTTATAATGCAAAAAATCCGGTCTAAATCCAAAATTTCAAAATAGTGTTTTCCAAGGCTATAGTCTTGGTGGTTTTCCAAAAAATGTCAAAATTTTCGAAATTTCAAAAACTGCAAAATACTATCTAGAGGGTGTGTCCGGGATTTATAATGCAAAAAATCCGGTCTAAATCCAAAATTTCAAAATAGAGTTTTCCAAGGCTATAGTCTTGGTGGTTTTCCAAAAAATGTCAAAATTTTCGAAATTTCAAAAACTGCAAAAATACTATCTAGAGGGTGTGTCCGGGATTTATAATGCAAAAAATCCGGTCTAAATCCAAAATTTCAAAATAGTGTTTTCCAAGGCTATAGTCTTGGTGGTTTTCCAAAAAATGTCAAAATTTTCGAAATTTCAAAAACTGCAAAAATACTATCTAGAGGGTGTGTCCGGGATTTATAATGCAAAAAATCCGGTCTAAATCCAAAATTTCAAAATAGTGTTTTCCAAGGCTATAGTCTTGGTGGTTTTCCAAAAAATGTCAAAATTTTCGAAATTTCAAAAACTGCAAAAATACTATCTAGAGGGTGTGTCCGGGATTTATAATGCAAAAAATCCGTCTAAATCCAAAATTTCAAAATAGTGTTTTCCAAGGCTATAGTCTTGGTGGTTTTCCAAAAAATGTCAAAATTTTCGAAATTTCAAAAACTGCAAAAATACTATCTAGAGGGTGTGTCCGGGATTTATAATGCAAAAAATCCGGTCTAAATCCAAAATTTCAAAATAGTGTTTTCCAAGGCTATAGTCTTGGTGGTTTTCCAAAAAATGTCAAAATTTTCGAAATTTCAAAAACTGCAAAAATACTATCTAGAGGGTGTGTCCGGGATTTATAATGCAAAAAATCCGGTCTAAATCCAAAATTTCAAAATAGTGTTTCCAAGGCTATAGTCTTGGTGGTTTTCCAAAAAATGTCAAAATTTTCGAAATTTCAAAAACTGCAAAAAAACTATCTAGAGGGTGTGTCCGGGATTTATAATGCAAAAAATCCGGTCTAAATCCAAAATTTCAAAATAGTGTTTTCCAAGGCTATAGACTTGGTTGTTTTTCCAAAAAATGTCAAAATTTTCGAAATTTCAAAAACTGCAAAAATACTATCTAGAGGGTGTGTCCGGGATTTATAATGCAAAAAATCCGGTCTAAATCCAAAATTTCAAAATAGTGTTTTCCAAGGCTATAGTCTTGGTGGTTTTCCAAAAAAGTCAAAATTTTCGAAATTTCAAAAACTGCAAAAAT